>JAMKCH010007914.1:0-54738 GCA_023653785.1 Ophioderma brevispina | reverse complement strand
AGTTTTATGCTACCAGTGTTAAATATGCAACAAACAATGTACTTTCCGAAAATAGATTCATCAGGATTGTCGTAGAAATTATAAAAATAAAGTTCATCTAACAAATCAAATATTTTTGATGACATACCTGTGACAGTTTCGCGCTTTGTCAAACTAATGACCAAGTTTCCTGCTCATCTGAGCCTTCTTTCGGTTCGATGGACCGCTGATGGCGTTGTTGTTAGGACTTGGTCATAAATATTTGGGTAGGAGATAGCTCCTATGAAACTTGGTCATTAGTTTGACAAAGTGTTGCGTAGCAGCACGAAACTGTCACAGGTATGTCATCAAAAATATTGGATTTGTTAGATGAACTTTATTATAATAATTTCTACGACAATCCTGATGAATCTATTTTCGGATATTAGACGAGTTTATGGACAATCAGCGGTAAAACAGCTCCGTTTCTAGGAAAACAACGAGAGAAAATTGGCCCGGTATCGCAATCACCGAGTGTTTACTCTAAGGGGCCGCGATTTGGATATTACGCCTCCCAGCCTTAACCTAAAATGCCCTATAAACACCAACAGAGCGCATGGTATTGTTAATAAGGCCAAGAAAGAACTATTACGTGATCGTTTGAGAGTGATTAACAACAAGATAAACGAGTTAGGAAAAATTCTGACCAACGTAATCTAGAAATACAACGTTTCCCAGACAACGTGAGACGCCATATTGACCAACATATCGGGAGATCTCGCGAGGGTGAATTTACCAAAACAAAATGTCGGCAAACACGAGCTAACACGGAAGCTAGCGTGGATACAGGAGAAGCAATTATCAACGTACAAAGCACGATATAAAAGAAAGCTTATTGGCATTCTTTCTAGGTGGAAGAAAGAGGGTAAGATCACTGACGTCGAGTACAAAAAACTTTATCCCACAGCTGAGAACACCCCCATAAGGAAGGCACTCCATTAAGACCAATAGTTGATTATTGTTGGTCGATTATGTGTGAACCTCTAAAGAGCTTGCCAGAATTCTTGGCCCCCTGGTTGGACTCACAGAACATCACGTGCTGAACTCTAAGGACCTATAGCAGATAACATGATGGGTATTATGATTGATGAAGGGGAAGACTTCATCTCTAACGATGTAGTGTCGCTGTTTACAAATACACCAATAAAAGATGCCTTAGACATCATAAGACAGCGTCTGAGTCTCGACACTACCCTTCAAGACAGAACCAACTTATCAGTCGATGAATGATATTATGGAGGTGCTTGAATTCACCCTCACCACAACATACTTCTCTTTTCGCGGCCAAATATACCAACAAAAATTTGGCACCGCGATGGGCTCCCCGGTCAGCCCGATAGTGGCCAACTTATATATGGAATGGCTTGAACAAGAACCCTTGGCCACTGCCCCCCATCAGCTGTAAACCGATGCTTTGGAAGAGATATGTAGATGGTGTGCTTGAAGTTATTAAATCAGGGGATGAGGAAGAACTAACAAGTCACATCAATCAAATTGACAAGACAGGCAATATTAAATTCACCTATGAGAAAGAAAAAGATAAGCAAATTCCGTTCCTCGACACCTTAATTGTCAAAATACCTGACGGCTCCACCAAACTTCTCATTAATCGCAAAAAGACTCATACGGACCAGTACCTTCATTTCAATTCACATCACCCCTTACAACACAACCTCACCGTCATTAGGACATTGATGGACAGAAAAGATAAGGTGGTTACAGAGGAGAAAGATAAAACTAATGAAGATAAGAAGATCAAGGAAGCCCTCGCTCAATGTGGTTACCAAAATGGGCATTTAAACAGGCACAGAGTAAACCGAAACCAAAGAAATAAGTCAATTCCGATACTAAGTCCAGAGGTATGGTAGTCCTTCCTTACAAGAAAGGCCTTTCGGAGCGAGCAAAGAGGATTTTCAAAAAGCATGGCATATCTTTCAGGCCACACAGGACACTAAGAAACATCCTCGTCCATCCAAAAGATAAACGGGAAGTCCAACAAATCTCGGACTGCGTGTATGAAATCCCTTGCCGTAATTGTGAAAAAAAACCTATATTGGGGAAACCTCTAGACTTCTTTCGGTACTAGACTCAAAGAACACAAAACTGAAGTTGATAAAGTATCAACTAAAGCCTTCACCCGGGCCCAACGTAAGTCGTCTGTTGCAGGGGAACCTAATAAATCGGCTATTCACTGATCATGTGGCTGAATCTATTCACGTGATTGGTTGGGAGGAATCCCAAATCAAAGATAGAGAACAGAACAGGATAGACGACAAATTAAGGAGGCCATCTGGATCAGAAGGAGGGGGGCCAATACACTCAATAGAGACGATGGGAGCTATTTCCTACCAAATATTTATGACCAAGTCCTAACAACAACGCCATCAGCGGTCCATCGAACCGGAAGAAGACTCAGATGAGCAGGAAACTTGGTCATTAGTTTGACAAAGTGTTGCGTAGCAGCACGAAACTGTCACTGGTATGTCATCAAAAATATTGGATTTGTTAGATGAACTTTAATATAAAAACAATAGTAACTTAGTTCTACCACAATCAATGTCATAGTATAACCTTGGAATAAATATTTGTGATATAATTGCCTATAGAAGTCATTCTGGCAGTGGATTTTTTCCAGTAAGACTTGCAATCTGACCCAACAATCAGAAAAAAACCGTTACTGGACATGACACTCATACTGTTATCATACAAAGCTTGGTGATGACTAGTCTCATTTAGTCCCATAAATCGTGCCAGCGTAATATGTTACGTCCTTGGTCATGAAATTGGGCTCTTATACACTCAGAACTAGTCTCAAACGTATCAGTACACTGAAGAGTGCAAACAATGCCTGTCTGCCCTGCATGGGGTTTTTGGTCAATTTCATATAAAGAAGAAAAATTCTTTTATACAACGTTGTGCTTGTGCAGCAATTTTGGCAACAAATGCCTGTACATTTTAAAGTACCGTACATTGTAACAAAATACCAATGGCTGTAATGTTCAGTAAAATTCCAATCCACCACGGTTTGCTCTGCTACAATTAGTGTTAGTGTAAAAATCATTTTATGGTATTTTTTAAAATTATAAACTTTTACAGGGCATTTGGTTAGCAATTCTTAAAACCGCTGTGAGAATGTATGCAATTTCATTGGTTCCTGCCTGATTCAATTCTTTTAATTGAACCCCAGGTAGTACGCGCCCATGTGCGTGCTGGTTGCTGGGCAGAATTCCCACGGTGGCGACACGCCCCCTGATTCCCAGGCAAACAAATCGCCGGAACTACTTTTTTGATCAGGTCGAGAGTGGCTTGGCTGCAGCTGCATGAGGCTCGGCGGATAAAGTGACCTTCATGTTGAACTTTTAAAACCTCGCACTGTCAACAAACTTTGTGTCGTACTACCGGTACTGCAAAATCATAATCGTAGAAATTGGTATAGTAAATTGCGTTGATTCTGCATAAAATGAACGCATTAAAATCTTTTTTTTCTAAAGGCAATAGTACCACAACATCAGCTAATCGCATTTTTTACAAGAAAGTGGCGTGCTTTAAATTTTTATCAAAATGATTGAGGCCTAAATAACTAAAACTCATGTTCTAAACACATCGCAAAATAGCAAAATAGTCAAGATGGATTCCGTCAACTTCAATCTTGGTAGATCCAATGATACGGTCCAATTGGCAATATTATAATGACGACTAATGGGATAATCGCTGCTGTCCGTAATTAGCAGACAACGGTTTGGGTGACGCCCTTGCGCGATCTCTTTCCCCGATGATGAGGATTTCCAAGTCGGGCCCGGTGCACCGCTCCGGTGACTGCCGATGAGCATGATGAGCCCCCGCGCTCAGGGGCGATGTGAAGCAGCGTGAAGCACCAACCAATGTCAACAGTTCCGGCTTTTGGGCAACTATGACTGCAGAGAGCTAGCAGAACTAGAAGCAGGGAAAGACGAACAACAACGAAATACAACAACCACGTTCTCTTGGGGTGTGAAAAGATTCAAAAGTGAGATTTACAAAATTGATAATAAAGATCTCTACAAAGATAGTCTATCTTTTTTACTTCAGTATACATGGTTAAACATTCTTTTTACACTCACAAAGTCCATACACTTAAAAAAAAATACACGAATATTGGCCATATACCCTAGTAAAGAATGTTACTTAAAATAAAGCGGGTTTGATTGTTTTTAATACATTATTTAAAATATCAGTGATTAAATCATAAAAATCTTTTAAAAATCAAGTAAATATCCTGACCTTTTTTTCATTTAAAATCACTTTGAATTGTGATAACATCAGCTGATTTAAATCAGAGCCAACCCTGAGAAAAAACCATTAATTCAGTAACAAAGCTAAAAGCTCACTGCTCGTGCAAGTTAAAAATTATAGCCTTTTGAATATGCATGACTATAAAAACAATTGTCAACAATACAAATGGCTCAGTGTAAAGGTAACAATTTAGAGAATCCAATTTCATTCTGGTCTAGGCTAGGCTATAGGGCAACATCTCATAGTTTTTTGTTTTGGTCTTGCAATTTTCCCAGTTTGGTTGAAATCTCGTCCCTGCCTGAAGATTTTGAGAACTTTCCACCTACAGATCTTGCTGAGCGTCTGCGTGTTTTTCTATGCAGAAGCAAGAGAGTAGATGGGAGCCTTACTCTAAACACGCTCTGTGTGGCCTACGTTCAAGTATACATCGATACTTAACTTCAGCACCATTTCATAGCCAATCAACATCATGAGAGGCGCTGAATTCAAGGCGGGGGCAAATACTATGTGAATTGGCGTCCTGAAGAACAAAAACGTCAAAGGACGTAGACAACCCAGCATCACCAGCAATTCACCAGATGATCGACTCGTCTTATGGACTCTGGCGTATTGAACACCACCACCCCAGAGGGTCTTCAAAACCTGGTTTGGTTTAATGTGCAGTATTACTTTTGCCGTCGAGGAGGTGAAGGACTGAGGGATCTCTTAAGAAGATTCCTTTGAATTTCTTAAGGATCCTAAAGGAATGGAGTACGTTCAACTTCGATACAACGAAAAGCTACCAACACCACCCAGTGGGTTGCTGACCTAGGACAGAAATAAAAAATGTCTGCTACTGGTGCAAAACTGCCCTGTTAATACACTGAGAATGTACATGGGCAAGCTGAACAAGAATGCGATGCACTGTACAAAGGCCTCGCACAGGGTGTATCGTGGAATCCGATGAAGAATGGTACATGAATGTGGCCTTTGGGGAAGCACAAACTAAATCCAAAATGAAAAGAACTCTCTAAGAGGCGGCAAATTTGAGTTGTGTGTATACCAACCACTGTATCAGGGCCACATGCAATACACACAGCTAACAAACAGTTGGGGTTTGACAATTTTGACTATTTCCCGTTTGAGTGGCCACAGGAACCAGCAAGTATTTCATCAATATTGTAAGATGCAAGCGAGCACCCAAAGATGCTATGAGCGTGCACTTTCAATCACTCTTGAACCACCACCACCAACCCCCCACACAACCATGTTTACCACTAACCAAGACTAACAACCCCTATTACTAGGGGAGCTAGGACAACTTCCTTTGCACCCCCCCCAGACCTAAAACCAAACCAACTTTTTTTATGTTCCTTTTATGAACCCCAAAACTCTCAGGATGTTCCCAAATTTACAAGTGGCCCAAGGGGTTATATTTTTCAAGATGGCGGTCCAAGATGGCCGCCAAAATAGGGTTTTTCACTAAAATGAATAAAACACGATATAAAAAACTTATTGTCAAGAAAAATCACAGATCACATATTAGATCTAATTAACAATCTGTCTAAATAATTTGCATTCACATGTTTTAAATCAAATGGGGCGTCCAAAATGGCCGCCAGAATAGCGTTGTTTTTTCACTAAAAGCATTAAAAAAGTTTATTAAAAACTTAATTGTCAAGAAGAGCCAATGAGATGAAAGTCTCAGGTGACAATGAATACATCTGTGCCTAAATCTAATGTTCATCACATATTTTTAATTTAATTCAAAATGGCGTCCAAATGGCTGCCGGAAATAAGTTTTTTTTTTTTACTATAATGCATTGAAAACAAGAGGTTATAAAACCTTAATTGTCGGAGGGTTTCATGAGTTTTCAGATTGATAATGAATCATCTGTACCTAAATATTTTCTTCACATGTTTTGAAATACAAAGTAGAATTCAAAATGGCTGCAAAAAATGGAGCCACAATGGCCGCCAAGTGACTTTTTCCCCATTATAAGTCGCACAACAACAAAATACCACATAACTATAACAGGACATAATTACAGAGAACATATCTAAAGAAAAAGGATATATAAATATATATAATACGTATAACTTATGTGTGGGTTAGGGGGAAATTCCGCTTTTCTTATGCACTAATTAATAAGTTAGGGGGAATTTGTTTCCCCTTAATTGTATCTTTTGTTTGCGCTTTATTTCCGTCAAAAGGAGATGAATATTCATTTATGCCAATTAAAGATAATCCCCTAGAACTAAAGGATATGAGTATTAATTAATCTACAATTATAATTGCCTAAGGAATAATTCAAATTTCCCCCTAAGGTGGTCACATTGTAAGTACTTATTACTTATGGTATACATCTAATAACAGGTTTACATTGCTAGTTACTAGCTTGTATTTGGGTGTGTTTCTTGTCAAAACAGGGTTTGTTGAGCTTGATTTTCAAAAGTGAGGTATTTTAAGTAAAATGTGGTCAGACAGATTCTTACTCAATTTGGGGGTCTTCTTGGAATTTAAATAGGCTTAAATGGGAGTCTGTTGAATGAAAATCGCCTGAAATGAAGGTCTTATGGCGGGCACTTTGCCCATACCACTTTCAATGCGAGCAAACCCCCTGGCCCTACCGTAAGATTATTTAAAAGAACAGTCAACAGTTTTGAGCTCAGAGAATAATGTACTCCGCCCTCCAGAAGCGCCTGCACTGAATAATTAAAGAAAAATGTGTATTCCCTATTGTTACAACATCAACAGGCCCATTTACAGCATTTGCAGAATTACAAGACCCATAGATGCGTTGGTCCCAAAGTACAAAATATAACAAACCCACTGCAGAGCATAAACCTGCCCTCATGATGGAGGCTGTTTGTCAACGCATTCCAAAAGGAGCTACAGCCGTTCCAAGGATACCATCGGGGGGGTGGGGGGGGGGGGGGGAAATGGCATCAACACCAACATCAACCACCATCGGTGTTCACCATGACCATCAAGTACCATGTGAAGAAATTATTTAAACCCAGATTGCAGTTCCATACTCATTGCAACCCACCTGCATTCAAAGGAATCCCGTTTTTTTTTTTGGGTATCCCGAGTATGCGACGGTCACAGCTTGAGTTATGGATTTTGCCTTCTTTGTCGCAGAAGATCAATCTGATTTGAATATAATTTCCTCTGTTGTTTTGGAGCTGATGAATGCATGGCTAACGGTTAAGAAGTTTTTGTAAATTTCTAATAGCAAACCCCCGATGGTATCCATGGCATATTTATAGCTACTTTTGGAATGTGTTGGACAAACACTGAGGGCAGGTTATGCTCGATCAGGTGAAGGTCTCTGATATTTTGTAAGATGAACCAATGCCCCTCTGGGTAATTGCTAATTCTGCAAACGCTGTGAATGGGCCATGTTGGATATTGCAACATTAAGAATGCATACATTAATTTGCTTCTTCAGTGGTAGGGGTGCTCGCTAGAGGGCTAGTTCCTTTCTCTTACGCAATATTTGACTGACTAAAGGGAAAATATATTGAACATTGAGTAAAACTGCTGAACATCACTTTCAAAGTGACAGACGACGAACAACTTGGGTAAGAGAACAAACCAATTAGTTTTAATTTACATCTTGTTTTTTTAATGTATTTTGTAAAAACTTCACATTTTCCTTGATTGTCCACCGATGGCTGGTTGATGTTGATGCCATTAATCCAGTGGCGCTAGACGGTCAAGTTCCCTGGTAACCGTTGGAAAGCAACCCCCCTCCCCCGAGGTATCCTTGGAACGGCTGTAGCTCCTTTGGAATGCGTTGACAACATCCTCCATCATGAGGGCCATGATGGCAGGTGTATGCTCTGTCAGGTGATGGTTGTTTATATTTTACTTTGGACAAACGCATCTATGGGTCTTGTAAGTCTGCAAATGCTGTGAATGGGGTAGGGCCAGGTTTGATTTGGGAACATAGGAATCCACATTTTCTTTACTTATTTCGTGCAGGCGACATCCTGAGGGCTAGCACCTATCTCTGCTCAAACACTTGCTGTTAAATAAGCTACTGTAGGGCCCGGGTTGCTCACACATTGAAGGTTGGTATAGATCAGTGCCCCCGCCCATAAGACCCCATTTTCAGTTTCAGGCCGATTTTCAGTTTCCACAGACCCTTTTAAGCCTATTAAGTTCCCAAGACCCCCCACATTTTATGTAAGGAATCTGTTTTTGACCACATTTTACTTAAAATACCTCAATTTGATAAAAATCAAGGTTTTTTGAGTTGCAAGAAAACTACCCAAATACAAGCTATTATATATCAAGTCACGTACAGCAATGTAACCTATATATATGTTATACATAATGTAAATAAGTACGTTACCGACACTTAGGTGGGAAATTTGAATTATTCATTCGGCTATATCTACTTATTATTGTTAGATCTAATTAATACTCATAAATACCTTTGTAATATCTAGTGATTGTCTTTAATTTGCAAAATTAATATTCATCTCCTTGACGGATAAAGCGGCAAAACAAAAGATCCCGTTCAGGGGAAACAAAATTTCCCCCTAACTTAATTAGTGCATAAAACAGCAAATTTTCCCCCCTAACCCAAACACATAAGCTTATACGTATAATATTATATTTATAATATCCTTTTTCTGTAGATATGTTCTCTGTAATGATGTCCTGTTATAGTTATGTGTATTTTTGTTGTTTGTGAGCATTTAATGTGGAAAGTCCTCACTTGGCGGCCTTTTGGGCTCCATTTTGCGGGCCATTTTGAATTCCAACTTGTGTATTTGTCCACAAACATGTGAAAAAATATTTAGGTACAGATTATTCATTAATCAATCTGAAACTCATTGAAACCTCTCGACAATTACGGTTATCCCTCTTGTTTTCATCTATAGTAAAACACCTCTATTTCCGGCAGCCATTTTGGACGCCATTTTTGAAACTTTAAAAAAAAAAAGAAAGTATGGATATGAATACATTATTTAGGCACAGATGTACTCATTATCATTGATACTTTCATCTCATTGGATCTTCTTGACAATTAAGTTTTAATAACTTGTTTTTAATACTGTTTTAGTGAAAACCATTCTGGCGGGCCATTTTGACGCCATTTTGAATTTAAAAAAACATGTGAATGAAATTATTCGGCACAGATATGTTAATTATGATCTAATATGTTTATCTTGTTTATTTTTCCTTGACACTTGTATTTTTTTTTATAATCTTGTTTAATTCATTTTATCAAAACCCCTATTTTTGGCGCATCTGGACCCCATCTGATAAACCCCCTTTGGGGCCACTTTAAATTTTGGGAACATGCCTGATTATGTTTGGGGTCATAAAGAACCTAAAAAAGTTGGTTTGGTTTAGTTCTGGGGGGTGCAAAGGAGGTGGGTCCTAGCTCCCCTAGTATATAGTTTCCGTCTTATTTCGGAACATTGGCACGCGCGCGTCTTTTTAATTGCGGTATTGATTTCCGTTGTCAATCGTTTGTCACACACTTCCGGTTTAGCGCGCCTGCCAGCAGAATTTTGTGTTCAGAATTACTGACGAACACTATAGTCGATGCTAGTAAATTCCTAAATCGTATCATTAAATTCGGACAACGACGACCAAAAAACCGCGTATGTGCGTATCCCCTGTACCACATAAATACCTCGGAAGCGTATGTTCCAATGCCTTTGACAACGGTAATTAATATCGCGTTGATGTAGGGCGTAGTCATAGTCGGTCACTTTAATTCCATGAACGTTGTATCAATTCTTGTGCGTACGCCGTGTCCCAAATTAGAAATCCGATTATAGGCACGGCGCAACATGGCCCAACGCCCGTCCTCACTCCATGTACCACACCCTCCCCCTCATTTGAAGTTTGGCCAAACCCCAGGGATGCAAGCATGACCATTGATTCTCGGGCAGTTGGCCACAAGTCTCTTTTCCAATTGCAACATTGAGCATATTGACCACATGAAATTTACTACAAGTACATTAAACTTTAGTTTAAATTTTGTAGCTTTCATTTCAATCTTGCATGCCTGCGGTGCATAGATTGTTGACAAACTGCAATGTGGGATCCTATGGACCCTAGTTCTTTGTTTGCAGTGTTTTTTCATGAGTTTATAATATAACCTGGATAAGTGAAAAAAAGTTTTGAAAAAAGGAGATTTTGATAGACTGCAAACTGTGAATTACACTGTAAAATATTTTACTGGAAAATCCTGGCAGCCAATCTGCAAACACTATTTTGGGTGAGAACGATTGTGAACTTGTGTAAGAACAAAAAAAGCATCAGGAACCTAATCCACAAATATCATCAAAATTTTACAGCTAGTGCTATACTTAAAATTTACTGTACAAATAAATCTCAGCTTGTAAATGTAAGTTGTATTACATTTACATCAAACTCAACTGCAAAATATGCAGTGAATTTTGGAATGGAAACCTGGAAAAGCTGTACTTCACGAGGGTTTGTTGATGACAGAATTGTTGCCAGGATTATCCTGTAGTATGGTACAGTGTAAAGGTTAGTATTTTATCTTTAAGAATTTACAGTAAATCAGTTGGACAAAATTCTCAAAGTTGAGCATAGTTTATATTAAAGTCACTGAGTTAATAATGTTATTTACTCATAAAAATTGAAATGAAGTTCTTTTGTCAGATTTTAGGGCTAGACAATTATAACAAAATTTGCTAGTACTTTCCAAATTTCCGGAGCAAATCTTTCATTTTCTAGGTTTTTAATCTTCAAAAACAGGATCGGATGGGAAAATGATTCTCCACCACCAATTCAGATTTAGCCTAAATAAATTGCAAGTTTTGTGCATTGTGTTGAACTTTAAACAATAACAGCAGGATGTGTTCTACCTACCTAAAAAAGTACAATTAAAAATACATAATTTAAAATTATTTACATAAATATTTTGTGAAGCTAATTACCTTTTTCTTCTTTTTTTGGGGGGGGGGGGGGGGGGGTTAAAAATTGTATCCAAAATTATCGTTCTATCAATATATGCATGCCGTTTTACAGTTTACACCATTGTTAACACTGACATCGCTGTGAATTTTGACATTGACAGTCAATGGCTGATAATTAATAAATTCAATTTCTATTGGGATTTAGTGTTGATGTTGAATTTGACCATCGCTTCACATGTTCAAAAGGCATGTAGGTGGTGTACTGTTTAAAGGCTTGACTCAGATTTCCCGATGAGGGCGCACTCAATTTTCAAACCAATCGTGTTTTTTTGCAATGTTACATAATGCTTGTGTTCCAGTACTAATCATTGTGTGAAATACTAAGCTCAAATCCAAGTCCCTCAAATAGAAATCACAACTTTGGGTTAAAATTCCGGGATCCACGGATTTTGTTTAATACCGGTGATCCTATGGGCACTTTTTTCTTAACTGTGCATAATTGTGTTACTGCAATGAAAAAAAAAATCGAATTCATCTCTAACATTGGATTGAACATTTTAGGTGATATCTTTAGTTCTGATGATTATGTTTATTTCTACTCAAATATACATTCGAAATCTCTGAGTCAGCCTTTAATAGTAATTATGTTAAAATACGTATACATAAAAAATCCTTGTTTTCGGTAAGTGGCATGTAAATCTGGGGCCCTTGTCTAAGCATGAGCTTCGCATGTTTCGGTCAGAACTACAACAAGCCGTACATGCATGGCTTGTACGCTTGTTTGAAATGTGAATTTTATGATCGTTGAAAACACCGGGAAAACACTCACCTGGACCAGTAATAATCTTGGTCATGCAGCAGGAAAAGCACGGAAAAGTTTACAAAGAAATCGGTTTGCAGGATCGATCAATATTTCCATGCTGGCACATTTTGCATGATGTTTTGCACGTTCATGCTGTATAATCCAAGCCAGAGCACGCCGTTGCCAATAGCCGCGTGTACAAACGCAATCGTGTTTACCACTGTTTACTTAAAGCAATATTAGGCACTTTTTGTTTTGAAGAGCGCCCCCAATTTTCAAATTTGATATTTTTGCACCGTTTTCTTTTGTAATTGTCTAGGAACTATAATACCTGCAACGAGAATGCTAAAAATGCGTATTTAATCACAGAATAAGCGTTTGGTAATTAAATTGAGATCCCAGATTTGACTTAATTAACGGCATCTGGAAATGCTACGTTATGTCCGTCCATGAATGAAATAGTGCCACCTCGAGAAAAATAACCTCTAACTTGGCTTGCAACACCCTTACATTAAAAAAACACTAATTGATGAGCGTAGACTAAGCACAACGATCGTCCATGCCTTATATGCAATCTGGTCCTTAGCTTTTATCCATTGTGTCTTTAAATAGGAGGCAGAGGCCGCTTGCATATAAGCAGATCGCAATAACCAGCAGTTAATTTTGGGGAAAGCCCGTCACCCATGTGGTACAAAATACAATGGCCGACGGCCGCGATACATTAAGTGTGATTTTGGGCCGACTTTTCACTGTTAAATCGTACTCGTCGATTTTCAATGACCACATGAGTTCTGCGACCAACATCAACACCTCAAATTAACGCTAAGATTTGTTGGTTACGTAGCTAGATTGTGAGTATCACAGCACATAAATAATAATGCTATCGGAGACACAAAACGTCTTCGCTAGAACCCTTTGCACCTAACGAGGTAAAGATAAGACATCTTGCTTCGACATGGCGGCCTATAGTAAAAATGAAAATAATAAATCCAAGTAAAAAAATGATAGGACCACACAAAAGTCGCACCACTGTGGAAGAAGCAAGATGAATCGTGCTAAGCGTAGACACGTACATGCGCTATTTCCCGGCTATGTCACATTGAAAGGCCGTTTCCAAGCAGCCGTTTGTTAATTATACGGGGATCCCGAGAATAATTATCTAGTACAAAATTCCTTTCGTGTTGTGACACAGAGACAGTTTCGAGCTTAAAACCATTCACAGGTATATAGTTTTAATACTAGCCATGGGTAACCAATGCCAAATCGTGTAAAAATCGCCAAATTTTTGTGTGAAAATTGGGGGCCGCTCTTCAAAAATGTGCTAAATGCTTAAACACCCAACAAATATGGGTAAAGGCACTTACATTAAATACCACCCCGCTTCTATATCCAGAAAGAGAAAATGCGCTGTTTTATCTTCAATCCACATCATGACATATCCAAAGATGCGTTATTACTAATCAAAAAGGGGCACTTCCCAGTGACTTCACCTCCAGTATGTCCGCCGGGTCTCACTCAACAACTGACATGACTGTGATTTGTTTTTGAAATGCGATCCCCTTGGCGATCGATCCCCTTACCACCCGCCGTTGGTTATTGTTTGACGCGACCTTTTAAACAGACTTTATAATTATAACTCCGCAATGAACGAGTTTCAATTCATGATTTAAGCTAAATTTCATTCAGTATTTGGAAATCGCTTTACCTCTCATTGCTTCAATGACCTGAGATAAATGAACAACTGTGTAAATTCAACATTGTTGAGAATTTAACTTCGTTAGGTTGATTGAAAACTATTAATCAAAATGAGAAAGTTTTCCCTCTATTACGATGGATATTAATCCGCGCTAACCTGGTTTTTCTTGTGGGTTTGATCCATTTGGATTCGTGGGACCAGGTAAGAGTCAACCTTTTTGAAATATCGAACAAGTTTAAAAATGAATGCAGTTGTATAAAATATAATTTTTGGGAATAAAAATATTTTTAATTTTAAGTTTAGAGAATAAAGATAAGAATTTGTTGAATTGGTCGTCTATCTACGTCCGATTGAACCCGCGGTATAGACCATTTATTTTTGCGTGGAAGAACTCGGCTACGGCCTCGTGTCTTCCACTTAAATAATGGTCTAATACCTTGGGTTTCAATCGGACGTAGATAGAACGCACCAAATTCAAAAGCATTCTGTAGTCTCTAATTATTACACATTACTTAAATATAAGATTTTAATTGTATTTAGTGTGATGTTTTCTCGAAGAATAAAAGCAAAGTGAATACAAAGCCATATCTATTGTAGGACCACCTTGTGTGCTCATTAAAACACTGTGATGTCTGACTGTCATCAACACAGATCGACTCTACAGGCTGCATGGAATTCAACATGCTTTTCACATGGATGTAATGATATTTATAGGCCAACCTTTGGGGAGAAACATCATTCCTCGCTCTCCGATCGCAAACGCATTTCGCATATTTTAATGTCATTTTGTGTTTATTTTTTTCGCCATAAAAATTGCAATTTCGCGCACCAGGCTCGCTCGCATTGATTATTTTTCCAATTTCCTCCCTGAAACTTTGGCAACAGCCTCCTAAACTTTTTCTTTCCCCACCCCCCCCCCCCACAGCACAACACACACGTGAGCCAGGTGCCGCCTGATAATATCGTCAATAACAAGTCCAACGGCACGAAAATAATTCACAGACTTAATTTTCTCAACTTTAAGCAGGTGTATCTAAACATTTTATTATCAAGATGAAACAAATCTCATTTTTTTTATCTAATAACTACTATGGCCGTGAAAAGTGGACAATTTGAACCGGCAGGCAATATGAGCTTTCCTTGTTTTTTTTTTTAAACAAAATAACTTGCTTTTGGTTGACTCTACTCTATGATTTTATTGCATCATTTTCAGTAACCGTCGTCGTACTTACAGTTAAAACAAAGGTCCGATTCCATAAATAGGTCCGTCCGTTATATTGGTAGAATAAATGAACATATCCAGAAATTGACAAAATCAATGTATTTAATTTTCCTTTTGATTTATAACAAAAACGTCTCACAAGTGTTGGTATACCACATTTATTTAGCACACACTGTCTAGGGCCATTTAGTAACACATTTTTGCTCTACTATTCAAACGGCAAGGTGATATGCTTCCACGTGAAGGAAAAACAGATGAAAATTTGGGGTGGGGTGGCACCCACCTTTAACCATGTTTCCTCATGCACAACCAATTACCGTAACTGACCCACTTAATTAACCTTTACCTCATCCCTATTTCCCCATCAAACCTTTGTTTCAAAACAAATTATACCCAGTGTACACAGCATGCACAGGTATATTGAAAAAAAAACATTACTATTACTGTCACATTTAAAACTCTCACAGCAGAAATAGAATTTTTATGACGTAAACGTAAAACTAAATTCACCCAATGACCAAATGTTCAGCCCGGTTAGTGGTGTATAACCCTTAATGGCCGATGACCTCAACATATCCACCCATACTGCTTACCTCTTGTATTGTAAGCCATTAATGCATACCACATAACTTGTTTTTGCATTGCAAAGATAATAAATCAAGGCATAAGTATGTACCAAAAGTTGGATAGAGTAAAAATCTACCTCTTTTAACACTAAAGTGCCCAAGCTAAAAAAAAATCCGTTAGTGCCCAAGGAGGGTTTCTTAGGACCCAATCGAGAAAACCACTTTCCCTTGAGAGTTTGATCATGACACTAACACAAGTAAATGGGGGTCACGTTAGAACCACACACCAATAATAAAATCAAAATCCGAACTTTGACCTGTGACCTATGGCTAATTTAAATTGTCACTCTTCAAAAAAAGTGGATCGCACATTTTCATCCTCAGCAACTATGATTTTGAACCAAACTAATTGATTAGACTAACCAACTTTAGACTAACCAATGCAAATAATTACAACACGCACAGCCAAACCATCTTGTATTTTTCTCAGAAAGGTCAAATTCACCTTGGTCTTTCCACTAGACTCACACAGTTAAGACCACGGTCATGACAAAATTAAAATTGATGTTATCAGCATATAAAGTGTTATTTGATTTAGGTATTATTAATTATTAATAATTATTAATTGGGGCATGTTAGGAGCGTACGTATCAGGGATACACGCGGCCCCGGATTAGCTTCAGTTGAATAAATCCTGACACCACCACAAACCACTACTAATGACTTGTGGACACTACAATAAGAATAGAAGAAATTATTAATTAATTGCCTCACAAGATATATATCTAAGCAAATAAATAGTAATTCTGTGTATGGCACGAGATCTGCATTTTTAATCCTTAAAAGCAAAATGTGACTGATCTTAAATTTCATAAAAATGTACATAATAAATCACACAACACACAATGTTTTGGTCCTCAAAACAGTAATGTACAGTGTGTCTCAAAAAAAAATTGTGCTGTGATTGTCAGGACTTGCGCTCTCTTTGGGATCACTCAACCGTGGAAATGTTGTTGCCAACGTGTAGCATAGTCAGTTATCTTCTTTTCCTGCAAAAAGTAGAAACTTCCATCAACACCGTATGCAAATGGACCACTTTTTTACTGATTTCTTTGAAAAAATGTCTTAAATTTAGATGAAATTTGACAAAAGTTTTCTTCTGGTGATGAAGTGTTCAAAAAGCCCCAAAGGACAATTTGGGAGAGAGGTAGGTCCACTTGTATGCAAATATCTACACAAGCGGAGACCCCCCCAGGAAAATGTCCACTCTCCATATTTCACAGAAACCCAAATAAATTGTTGTTTTGGCCTGTACGATTGGTCAACTATAACAATGCTCCAATTTTACTGAAAGGCATACCAAATAGTTTATTTGTCGCAAGGATCCACTGTGTATAGTTTGTGTGGTATACGATTTATGGTTAGAGAGCGGAAAGACTTCCATATGTACCCCCCTCGTATATATTTACATGATACAAAATTTATTTTAATTTTGGCCTTGTTTGATCAAAAACGGAATAAACAGCTAAAATAATAACATTTTATGTTGCATGTAAATATATGAGAGGGGGTACATATGGAAGTCTTGCCTAGAGAGCTATTGGCTGAATGTTCAGCCCAGGTTTTCACCCTTCACTTCCATTGGCAGAAGTTGAAAAAGCATGATCTTGCATAATTGCCGATATTTGCATAAGGTGCTGATGGAAGTTTCTAATTTTACAGGAAACGAAGATAACTGACTATGCTACATGCTGGCAACAAAAAATCCACGGTTGAGTGATTCCAAAGAGGGCGCAAGTCCTCAGAATCACAGCACAATTTTTTAGACACACTGTACAGCACTAACCACCAACCACTAACCACTCCTGTGAGGTAATTGTTTATTCTGCCGATGGCACCAAAATACTACGCAAAAGAAAACTGGGAATAGGTACAATCACGAGCCTATATGACGTGATTTCCTCACTTCTAGCATGAAGTTAAAATAATTATGCTTCTACTATCGTGGAAAAATAGTTGGTACACTAGATGCAATGATGCAATATATTGGAACCACTCCCATGTTCATCTGAGATCGGAATTGGGTAAGTCATTGTTCATTAGAAAGCAGACGTCTTCCCTTTACCACATCTCCCTAATCAATCAATATTGGGGGACCTTGCGAGGCTGCTGACAACATGACTCGGATCAACATTTCCTTGGCGAGAGGAGATCAAGTCTTTCCCTAAATCGTGTTCCAACATGTTTTCCATGATTGTAGCAACATAAGCCATACATTGTAGACTGGAGGTCAAAGGCGAATCGATAAAGTTATTGGAGCTGCATCTTGTGCTATTCAAATAGAGAAAGCACATATCCATTAAAGCGCAATGTCCAAAGTTTCCTAAGAAAATATAGCTCTGATATCTTCAATGAAGTTTTTATCTGGAACTGGGTTTCTCTGTGGACCATCAAGATATTTCTGGATTCCTGGATGTGAGGTTACTATCATTAAGAAGTTCTGGAATATAAAGAAGATTAACCGTATTAAATTCAACGTGTATAAGAAATCACGTGATTACAATAAAACAAAAGTAACGAACTCCCCCCGGGAATATACTTAACAGTTTTATTTGCCTGTTTTGTGTTTTTTGCTTTGTTTTGTTTCCCCCTTGGTTTTGAGATATGTTAATTAGGTTAAGTAAAAAAAAATAACAGACATTAAGCATAACAAGCATGTAATGCAAGCGCAGTCTTTTAACCAAATATGTTACCTGATCTTATTTTCTATTTAACTTATAATGGTTGGTATTCTCAAAAGGAGTCTTAACTTTAGACCCTGGTTTAAATCAAGATAGTCCTTCATGAATGCACCTTTCGCCTTTCATCATACTTTAAATCATATCTGATTGGTATATTCTTTACGTTTTCGTTAAAGGTTTTACTCCATCAAAATTGAGATTTTGGGGATCAGAAGAAAGTACATATTTTTCTCATTACCCCAGTAAAATTTAAGGCCCACGAAATGTTTTGATGTTATGAACATGTCTTTCAATGTGGTCAACCACATTAATTAACACACACTCTTCTATAGGCGAATTCAATTCACTTTCTTGCTTCTACTATCTGAAGGCAGCTGGACTGATTTTACTCATTATTATGTTTTGGGGAGTCCAAGTGTGTGAAAACATCGGATCCAAAACATGATAATGTTCTTCTTAGCGTATCCACAAGTCATTGGTAATGATAATTTTAAAATTGGATGATTTACCCCCAATATTAATTGGTCTCGCTATGAGTTTTGGGCTCGACTGCGTCTCGCCAATATTTTTGCAACTCATAGCTCGACCAATTAATTTGGGCTTAATCGATCCGATTTTATATCGAAATTTGTAATCAGGTGTTTTGGTGATATGCTTCCATGTGAGGGAGAAAACATCATACATCATATAAAATATCAGATCATGATCGGGTCACCCACCTTTAACATTGCGAAGTCTATCATGTATTCTTCTTTCAAAATAATTGTCCATAATGTATTTTTCCCAAACATCAGAGTTACTAGTGTCCCTCAATCATGTTAGCTAAGTAAAACAATTAAAGATGCAACGATATATTTCACATATCAGGTGTCCCTAAAAATGAAAAGCTCTGTTTTTTTGCACCGATGTAAACCTTTCCATAAGAAATTTCTCCATCTACAAGGATTAAGCTTTGGATTATTTCTTTAGTAAAAATATTGTGAAATTTATAATTTGGTATTGGAGCAATTACTCAATTCAGCCTATGTTTTATTGAAATAAAAACAAATCAAATCAACCTTTGTTTTCAAAATTTAACACATTTCTGTAGTCAAATACTAAGTAAGAAGCAGGGGCGGTGCCAAGGGAGAGGTCAAAATTAGATGGGATAGAATGGGATAGCGACGGCGGGGGTGGGTGCGGAAGCTCTGCATTTTTATCATGGCAATCAAGCTTTTTCCAATGTAGTTGATGGGAAATGTTCATAGCACTTATTTCTTAGTGCGCTGGAAAGAGTTTTCTCAGGACAATAATTGATCAGTACAGTACTTCGAGTACTAGTATATCAAAATTACTAGATTTATCAGATTTTCGAACCGTTGTTAAAAAAAATATTGGGTATACCCGGCGAGCATAGCGAGCCCGAAATTTTTTTAAAATAGTTTGTGATTTTACAAAAATGGTTACTTTTTCAACAGAAATCAGTACTATTATTACCACGTACGTGATTTCTAAGCAGGGTCCGAATCCATCCCCTCTCATGGGGCGGGGCCGCGACAACTAAAAAGGAAGTTAGTTGATTTTCGCCGTCAATATAAAGGATAAAGTTGCCATTATCTCTTAAAATAACATAGCATCTGAATCCGTCCAACCCCCCTAAAACCCTAAAGGAATCATTTATGAATTCTTAGTCTTTCAGATTGAAATTCTGCTGACGATTATCTTACTCCATGGGATCAAAGAGAGAAAAATGCTTGCATAAGGACATTGGTTACGCATATCGGCGAAGTAACTGATTTTGCGCAGTTATTATTTTCTAATTATACCTTTCAATACTCTGGGGTATGTCGAGTGCAAAAGTTGCACATTTGATTGAAATGAACAAAATGTCATCACAATTTCTTTTCCTAAATATCAGTGACCAGTAGATTACATTTCATTGCTGTATGACTCGAGCAAAATAATTAAGCACTGTTGATATCCAGTAAATCCGCTCGGTATGCAGAGGATAAAGCACTTCAAATTGCTTTTTATCTGAAAGTACAGAGCCATTGTTATTACCCATACATTGCAGGTGCTCAACACCCGATTAAGATTGAGATATTTTTTTTTCATGACGCAAAGCACAAGATACTTGTCCTCTTTCACGAATATAAAACCTTAGGCTTCTACTGTGCGTTCAATAATAACTTTGACCTATATTTCATCATTTGTTTCGAAAAGGAAACAAAGATGAACAAAAATTCATGAAAGAAAGTTGTTTGGCAGACTGTAACCTAACATCTTTGTGCAGAAACAAAACTTAACTTACAGTAACTTGCCGCATATAACCCCATTTCTATTCAATTTACCGTGTTGTTAGCATAGGTCGCTAGACCCCCTTTTGTATTTTTCTAAATACATGGTGGTAAATGGAATAGAAATGAGGTCCAGCAATAAGTTATGGATCTTGGTTCTGCACAAAGATGTTAGGTCACAGCTTACAAAGCAACATATCCACCATGAGTTTTGTTGACATTACTTTCTTTTTTCAATAAATGATGAAATATACAGTCAAAATGATTGAACTCACAGTAAAACCTCAAAGTTTATTTTAATGGCGAACGAGGCCAACTCAATCCAAACTTTCCAGAAGCCCCAAGTATACAAATGAGGTATTGTAATTGATTCTGTCCTGCGCTACTGAACAACATACAGAGCATGACGGAATCAATGGCAAAACCTCATTTGCGTACTTGGGGACTTTTATGCGAAACGTAGCTACCCTAAACTGGGCGGGTCTATACGAGTCTATAACGCCTGACATGTTTTCAACTGCATGGACAGTAACAATGGCTCTGCAGTTCTAAATAAACAAGGTGAATCTGAAGTGCTTTGTCCACTGAATACCAGGTGGATTTACTTATCAATAACGTCATTATTTGCTTGAGTCAAATGTAGCATCGCGTATGTCTCTTGATCACTGATATTCAGAAAATAAATTGAGATGGCATTTTATTCATTTTCATGAAAATGTGCAACCTTTACAATTGTCATACCCAATTAATGGTAATTATAATATTTACTATGGATACATCGAAAAATAAAACATAGCAGCAAATCTAATTTTCAGTGTGGTCTATCCACAGTAATTTTTCAACACCTAATTCTTATAAGTAAATATGGAATTTTAAAGACGAATTGGTCAAGCTTAGTTCGTTTACTGATTGAGTATTTATACATTAAAGCAACTACTCCACTCCCATGTATTGAAGGGGGCATTCAAGCATCCATGTTAAAGGTAAACAAAAACAAGCGATGGTAAATAGGTCCAAGTGTTTTCACAAACATTTCAAGAAAATTGTGCTAAAAATTGGTCGAGACGATCACGTCGTTTCTCAAACCAAAATAGGCCCTGCACTGAAATCTAGGTAGCGGAAAAATCAGTTACATTCGTAATTTCGTAGTGATTTGCAGTCAAGAAATGGGAAGGCTGTCGATGTTTTGATTCACAGAAAGGCAAGGATGAGTCAACAATAGGTGGTATGAACGGCGAACGGTATGTTTCTTTCAAAAAAAATCTGGCGGTCGGGGGGGGGGTGACAAGGCACCCCCGGCACCCCCATGGATCCGCGCCTGGTGAGAAGTCTATTGAGTGTGTAGTTTATGAACATGCGATACAATATATGGATGCATTGCTTTGCACATTTCAAATGTTCATGCTCTTTATATTAACTCACCGATCATACAAAATTTGAAATTTCTTAAATTTTTCACAGCAATTCAAAACATTTAGAAAAACTACATGGATTGTATATTTTATATCCATACAGGAATACATTTTGTATAAAGTAAATTTGGATTAAATTTAAACAATATATAATACGATATTACTCAGGCACATTCTAATATAAAGACCATCTGAAGTGTGGAATTGTACAATTCCAAGCAAAAACACGAGCAAAATATGGCCCGTTCGGTACAATTATATCTCGGTCATATCCACCTGGCTATTAAAACATTGCACCAACAGTAATGATATGCAACACACTGCATGTGCTTTCGACAACTGTGTCAATTCTGGTCAGATGAAAACAGACTAGGAATCATTGTAACCCACTTAGAACAAATTGGATTTTCCGGTTTTGCCTAGAAATAATACAAACTTCAGAATTGTTTTCAATATACAAACGACGGACCGTTACATAACTTAAGCGTGGTTACTACTAGGATATTGGGTACTAAGTCTCAAGAATTTCGGTTTTCTTGTTTCTTTCTGCAATCCCACGTGATGACATCTAATAGACAGATGCACATTGTAACTGCTTCCGATAAGATATCCCCTACCAGGTGATTTCACGTTCCTGAAAAATCAATCTCGGCGTTTTATGTTAGATCAGAAAATTTTTATTTTGAATAAAATCGTCGGGCCGCAGTCACATAAGACGCCTTTCGACATTATATAACTTTTGATAAATTTTGGCACATCGTAGTACATGGTGGTTATAAGCCTCCATTTTTTTCTGACTAAAGATATATTAATTTGATTTTCTAAATTTTATTTGAGAAAAGAATTTCTCACGGGAAAGTACTTTGTCTATGATAAAAAAGAGAGTAGTATGGTACTTTCCCCTAGTGTTTGTTTGTGCAGGTGTAAACTCAAAACTGATCTCAACTTGTTTATGCTTTGGATCAAAACAGATGTGCTATATGGGGATTCCCATATGAATATGAAATGTGAAATGATGCAATTCCGATGAGTAATATTTGTGAAGTCGCATTGACAGTGCTTTTTCTGTTTATGGCATGATGCCGTGGTAAAATACTCTATTTTAAGACGTGGGAACTTTGTGAAATGATTTTAAAGACTTGGGAACGTTGTGAAATGATGTATAAAACGCAAGTTGCATGAGGTATATTTGCCAGGCATTAGTGTAAACCAGGGAAGCCATACAGTAAGTTATTTATATCTAGTTTAATCTACAATAATGTAGATTTGAGTTCTACATATTGCTATAATTTATATAATATTGGATGCCGCCGGAGCTTGATAGTAAATGTCTGCTGTCGTCTTTAATGCCAGAAGAGCTTCAGATTTTGGAATAAAATGGATTCCCGTTTGTGGTCCTAATGGACATTAGCGGCAGACTTATGGTGGTATAATACCTGGATGTTATCTTGTTGGAACATTAGTGTCGTCGAGTGAAAACACGTCGTCTTGGACTGCTGACAAAATTATCTTCAGCTCAGAAGGAGTCGCATGGAATATACCATGGATATTTATTTGAACTTATGCGCCTGTCAATTTGGAGTGAGGACATATCACTCGTTGAATGCAACGCTTTCAATCACACGTGCACTAGAGAACTCGTAAGTATTATATATTAACTAATTGTGTGTAATTTTAAATATAATGTATTATGTTTTTTGGACATGCCGTCACAAATTCTTGAACCGAACCAATTAAAACTCATTAAATCTGTGTTATATTATACAATTCAGAGCCTTTGTGGTCACAAGCCCTCATTTATATTTGTGTTTGAAAAGGTATTTCTGTCCTTCCTACAGACGTCTAACATGGGGACATGTAATTGTTTTTTTTGGTTTTAGTTTTTTCATAATACAATTTGAACACTCAATGTTTTTCCAATACACAAACAGGATTTCATGGAGAATCTGAAAATCAATGGGTGTCATTTTTATACATGCTGTTCTTGTGTGTTTTAATAAGGGGGGAAATTTGTACAGGGGAAACATAAAATTGTTTTAAAGGATTGTTTTTAACCCTAACGAGCCGGGCCGGGCTTTTGGACCCATCCCAAACCGCCGCCACCCCCCCGCCCCAGTATCTCGGAAACGGTTTGATGAACTAATGAACTGGTACCAATGGATAGCTTGACCCCTCCCCAGTCCATTGATACCAAAATTCAAGCAATCCTTTATGACGCACAGTGACGTCAAATTCATGTTTTTTTTTTCGTTCATTTTTTTCAAGCAACAGACAAGTTGATATTTTTGGGCCATGATTTGTGTCCAGTAGCCCACAGCATGCTCTACTACAAATAATCAAATAAAAAAGATAAAACATAGTCGTAACTGTTCTTAGCACAAACAAACTGTATTTCCTGCTGTTCCGTGTTATTTCATGGGAAATAGCTTTTCTCGCACGCTGCGAGAATAGCAACGCCGTCACGTAGTATCGGCGTGAAAAAATAACGAACAGAATTAGATACGACACAATGTCGGGGGGCGGATTCCGCCCCCAGGGCCTTTTAGAGGTTAAAATATATACCACTCTGTTCGGTTTGCTCATAAGGTTTCTAAAAAGGTATAGTTTAAGCAAAATTTAATCTTGTTCGTAATCATGATATTGATCTTGCTTGAATATTGAAAAGATTTGGTTTTGTCAGGCCTGTGATCACATGCACCAGTCAGAGAAAAACGTGTGAAAGGCTCGCAACCAGAATGGATTAATATCGAATTTCTGACTGTTTGCAAAAACCGTGATTACTATTTTGCTAAAGCTCATAAATCAAATGATCCCCATGATTGGCATATGGCTAAATTTTATCGTAACAAAGCAAACAATATGCGTCACTTTCTTAAAAAGAGATCTTATTCCGACTCTATTGCTTAAAATATTAACAACTCTAAAAAATTGTGGTCTACTATTAAAAAAACTGCTTCCAAACAAATCATCATCTTCTAGCATTTCTGTTAAGACCGATGATGGTTTCACGTCTTCAGCTAAAGATACTGTTAATATTTTTAATAACTATTTCACTTCTATAGGTTCTTCTCTTGCAGATTGGTTTAATGATGATAATGCAGACGGGATTTCACCTACAAATAAATCTAACTCCACATGTGATTCTATTTTCAATTTGTGCCATGTTTATAAACAGATATGTGATATGTCTAACAACAAGTCCCCTGGTTTTGATGGTTTCATTGTAAAACCTCTTAAGCTTGCGGCTCCTTATATTAGCAATTCCCTTGCATTTATTTGTAACCTTTCTCTTAGTACATCAGTTTTTCCGACAGAATGGAAAAAAAGCCAAATATTTTTAAGACTGGTGACAAATCAGATGTGGGGAACTATCGACCTACTTCTGTTCTGCCACTTATTTCTAAAATAATTGAAAGAGCTGTTCATAATCAATTGTATTCATACCTTGTTTCTAATGGACTTCTTTCTGATAATCAATCAGGCTTTCGTGCCAATCATTCTACTGCTACTACTTTGCTTGATGTACAGGATTTTATTTTGAATAACATGGATGAGAGTCGTGTGACTGGAGCGATTTTTCTTGATCTTAGAAAAGCGTTTGACTGTGTTAACCATTCTCTTCTTACTGACAAACTTTTGCAAATTGGTATTACTGGTCCTGAAAAAATTGAAACCCTCAATTGTAAGTAAGTACGTGAATGCAAGCGCATCATGCACATTCCGATTTTAATGGCCGCTAGTATAGCGTTTGATGTATTCAAAAATAACCTTATGAAACATATCAATGAACGGTAAAGGGGAGTTTGGATGGCTGGAATGTACATACTTTACATTTTGCAAATAATAAACAAAATCGCTGGTACTTCTGACTGCCACTCTGCCACATAGAGTTGAGGCATTAAAGAGAAAATGGCACATTTGAACAATAGTGCAAGATTTTTCAAAATTGATTTTTTGTTGCCTGGTTGTAAAGCTTTTATATACATTAGCCCTCACCTGAAATGAGTAAGACCAAATCAGCGCCCTTATGGTTAAACAAAACGATTTTATAATAAAATGACCCCGGCGACATTTATTCAGCAGACGACGAAAGTTAACACAAGCAAACACTCGCCGGAGTTGATTCCCACGGCATGAACCCTGTTTGAACGGTCTGTGACCTTTTTAATATCAATGAATACGACTCTATGATATTCGTGTAATAGACATATTTGTTGATTAAAGTTCTGGCAAACTTAAAGTTGGCCTACAAATTACCTGGATGTATTTTGGGGTATGTTTTTGTTATGTGTAAAATATCTCTGTATCCCTCTAATGACCTAGACTATCATTTCTGAGCAAATTGAAGAAATTTCATATTTTGTGAAAATGTGCCAGTGCCGCTTTTCACCATGTTCATCAAACATCTGTCAGATTAACATCTTTCAATATAATATACAAACTGTATGGAAAAAGAGAGAGCTTAATAGAGAGAAAGGGGCGAAGGAGAAGGAGGAAGAGGGTGAGCAGGGATACCGTGAGTTGAACTTTAAAACAGCCGTCATTGCCTCATGACCTACTTTCTCAAACACGGGCAGATAGCGTTCCTTAACCTTTGCTATTGCATCATCCCATTGCTTTGGGTCATCCTTTTCAACCTTAGCGATGTACGCGAAGATGATGATTTTGTAGGCATCTCGTGCTCCCTCTGATAGCATTTCTATCCTGCAAAGAACATATACGAAAATATATAATTATCATTAATTCTGATGACGTTTATTATTGCTCTGTCGAATAATTTGACTTCATGGGTTGCCAGCATATACAGGGTGAGTCAAAAAACTTGATATGCAAATTAAGTGTTTCTAGACCATAAAAGCGATATCCTGAATGCGCTGTTTTACAACTTTCCCGGGGTTTTTCTCAGCAACGGAAAGTGCTAGAAAGCTCAAATTTTCAGTGTTTATAAATCATAACATTATTTAGTGCGCTACAGAGCCCTTTTTTGACATTTGTACCTTATTATTGAAAAAAAATAATATTTAAAATTCAAAACTCTCCAAACATTATGATAAAAATTACACAAAATTGATATTTGATGCATAAAAATTGTGATTTACATTATAAATTCTCAAAAGGGCTCTGTAGCGCACTGCAGTATCTATAGTAGAACACCATATCCAAATTTCAACCCCCTACTACATTTGGTTACGGAGAAAAACCCTGGGATTTACATGTACCCCCAAATCCAAGATGGCCGCCCATTATTATGCGAATGAGGTGACCTTTGACCTTGACCTTGTATTTTTCGAATATTCTTCACCCAGGTACTAATGACCTAACATGTGATCAAAATAGGATGCAAAATGTAGATTTTTTTTATTTTATGGTGTACTGTCCCCTTAAAGTATTGTCTCTATTTGTAGACCAAAATATGCCACATTTTGAGAAAAGTGTTTATAATAAAACTTACCATTATCACTGGCTTTAAAACAGACATACCCATATAATTTTTAGGAGTCATTTGCTTAGTTGGCCGCCGTGCATTCTAATGGGAATCCGTGGATGGGGGAAGCTGACTACTTGATTCAAAAGACTGTAGCTCGGCCTATACTTATCGGATATACTTATCTTTGCAGCAAATTAAAGATAATGAAATAGGCTTTCCGGTGATACCACATATGTTAGATGGCGGACACAATCAGGGTCATTTTTTTTACTCACCCTGTATTAATATTTTTAGGCATATTGGGCCTATCATCTGGATTGCTCCCTCTGTACTTATGTTAATTGGTAAGATTTAACGTTTATCCCGTGGATAATGTAACATATTTCCATTCTCATATACAGTATCATAAAAACACATGTTACATCAGTGACATGGAGGAGGTGGACGAAAGGCCAAAAAAGGCCAGAAGATGAACACCTCTTTTTCAATTATTGCACATTAGTTTACATAAACAATTGATGTTTATATTTGTTATAATTGTCCTCAATTTTGTGATTAAAACCCTTTCCCCGGACTTTGGGTCAGAAGTAGCCCAGATTGAATTTCAAATTAATATTCATGAAAAGCTGTAGCGTGACCTTGAAAATCAGAACTAATTTTGGCCTAAAACTAAGTCATTTCAAAGTACGACTTGATTGCTTTTTCACAAAACCCACAAATCCAGTACAAACGCGATGTCAGACCTCCCCTGAATCGGCCCGACTACAGAGGGCAGTGTATATGGCAAGTGAAGTCGACATGTTGTCAAAATTAGTGCTAACCTCTTGCAAAACTGCAAAAAAGAAAGAAACGCCAATTCAAACCCATACAATCAGTACAAACTGCTGGAGCCAAGTCCAAGATTTCGATCAAGCCTAGTATTTGAGAGCGCGGTGTATTACGCTGGCTGTATGCAGAGAATTTCACCGTAAGATGTGGGAATGTTCATTGAGATTCGTACGTAGTATCTTGTAATAACTCGCGATTTTTCATATTTCCTTCCTTTCACACCTTACGAAGCCGGAATTCATCTTACAATCTACAAGCGCAAGAACCTAGTCAACCAACATTTATCTCTATAATGGTGGAATTGAAATCAGGGAGAGAGTAGATAGAACACCAAATCGACTCAAAAATCGCGTGTGCTCTGTGCGGCGTGCATGGGCGTTCATGATACTGTACAGGTATTTTGCATTGACCATCGCCATTTTTGTAACACATGAGTCATAATGTCAGCGGGAAATTCGAAAATTGGACTACAAATCTATCATCTGTATTTTTATCCTTCAAGTACATGATAGAGGAGATCGAGATATACACAGAAAGGTTCATGTTGAAGGGTCCGGACTTCGAGAAGAAGGTAAAAAAAATAAAATAAATATGAAAAATACAGAGTATCAATGTAAGAGCTGTAATTATGCACAAAGCAGCTCTCGATTTTCCCAAGGGTATTAATCATACTCCCACTGGTCCAGGGAACTATTATTTTTATTTTTCTATTAACTAGAGAAGTTTCCCTCAGGGAAAGTCTTAGCTTTTTGTATATTATTGAGCAATGGGACAGCATTCCCCAAAATACTAAACTTTAGAACCCCGAGTCAAGTTGTTTATGCTTGTGTGATCTTCTAGATTGCAAAATAGGTAGTTCCCATGATGTCATTAATGTAAATGATGCAAGCATATTACGTCATTTATTGAGATACCAATTGGACAGTAGTCATGCTTAATAAGTTAATGCATGATGATGCTGTAATTAGAGTTAGCCAGTTTAACTTGGCCAGTAGTTAAAATGCCCGGGGGCCACTTCTCAATGACAAGGGGGTATCATCCGTGTCCAAGCAATCACAAAAAGCACCCTAAATACGTATTTTCGAAGCTTGAATTTTCAACCCCTAAACACACACGCATCACAAAGCGCAATTAGCTACCTAACATACTTGATGGAATTTGCGCCCCTAAACAAGTATCATTAGCGCAATTATTTGCAATACCCTAAACAAGTAATTTGTCTTTCTCCCTACCCTAAAGCAGTATTGATGCAATTTTACCACCCTTTATATACTCAAAAACCCAAACCATATTCTTCCAGTGTATTTTTGCACACAATTGCAGAGAGGCTTCTCTGAGCTTGGTGTAAATATCTGGGGAAAGTAATTTTTTTTCAGCCAGGATATATCCGAGGAAGTATTTAAAGGAAATGCCTTTTTTTGAGCCAGGGGCGTATCCAACAATTCTCAGGACGGCCGGCACGACTAGTCGATAAAATCGACGATATGGCTTGCTGAGCTGCCATTGCGCTACATGCAAGCGGTGGGGGGGGGGGGGGGGGGGGCTTGCAATCTTCACTTTCCAAACGCACATTTTCATGCAATTTGATAGAATAATTTGAAATGTTTACGTGATTCACTAAAATATAAGTATGATAATGGGCTTATTATAAAAAGTAAAACAGTTTTGATGGGTTAAAGTGTCACAGAGAATTCATAATAAGTGGCGCGGGTGGGGGGGGGGGGTGCCGCTCTCTTCTCTCGCTCGAAGCGCAGAAAGCATACCACGCAATGTCTGCTTTCCGAAACACATTATCTGATGCAAATTTGGTAAAAACAATTTGAATATTTGTCATGTTGGTAAACACTTAAAACGACGGGGTCAAAATATCATATCATTTTTAAGTGGTACTGTATTTTGACACTAGTCATGGGTGAAATCAAGCCACGTTGGGTGATTTTCTGTTTTAGCATAGCATATTGAAATGACCCTAAACGGGTTCAATTTCAAATGACCACTAAATATAGTCATCTTTGACCAAGGAGGTAGTGGATATCAACTACATTTGGGGTTATTTTTTTATCAAGATTTTTTTTTGCATCCCGATTAACCAAAATCGACTATTAAAATATAGTCGTTGTGACCCAAAAAGGGTTATTTTCAACAAACAAATAGACCCCCAATATGTCATTTCAACCCCAACGGGGTTATTTTTAACCCACTGTGGTAATATTTTGAACAGATCAGTGGGGTAAAATTTGACCCTTTTGTATCGGTGCATGATTGACACCCCCCCCCCCCCCCCCCCCCCCCCTCCCCCCCCACCCCCCCCCCCCCCCCCCCCCCCCCCCCCCCCCCCCCCCCCCCCCCCCCCCCCCCGTAGCCTACTTGGTCAAAATTGGCCCTTTTAGGTTATTTTTGACCCCGTATTTTTAAGGTGTGTAAGTGGTTAACTTTAAAATCCATATAGGCCTATGGTCGACGGTTAAAACAGTAAAAATATAGTTCATGCATGTAAGGTTTTATTTGAACGAATAACATTAAAGGTGTTCATGGAGAGTTGGTAAGCGGCACGGGGTGGTCGCGGAAACCTTAATGGGGTATTTCGTATTCAAGACATGTTCTCTGGGTCTATAGGATCCGGAAGTTCACATTATAAAGACACTTATTTTTGCCACTTATTTCCGCATTTGCAGCGCAGCGAAAGATCGGCATTTTCCTGAAAATTGCCGATTCCGAGCATTATGCACACAACTATGTTCAGAAAATTATAACCTAGATGCGGCGACAGTTAACTAAATTCTGAGTGATTGCTAAAACATTGCCGTTTCATGGTAAGTGATATAGAAACATTTTGGTATAGCGAATAATAAGGCAATACAAAAGGAGTCGTCATTTCTCATCTCAAACACCAACCGGCCTGTACTAAAAATCACGGTATGGTTTCTTTACCGCGCGTTGCGCGGAAAATTTTGGAAATTTATGGATTTTGAAAGCACAGGTTTGAAGGCAAGTACAGGACTTCCGGAACACTTGTTTCTTTATTTTTTTATGAGTAAAATGAAATGGGACCAATAAATGCGTAAGTCCTCATTTAGATAATATAACCCGTGTTCTTGAGTTTTAGTGATTTTTAGACCCCTTGTCCTTCATAGTACGTAACGGCGGATCCTGAAAAAAAACTACCCTTTTACTGAATTTGGACACGGAGACTACCCCCGTGTCCTATGAAGACTGATCCCCCCGGGTTAAGAGTCATCACTGTGATATCCAATTGGACCGTGTTAGGCTATGTTTTGCATGATGATGTGTAATATCTATTTAAATATGGGAAATACTAGTGTGAAACATACTTTATATCCTTAAATCCCTAATTGCCATTATTCCCACTTTTCAAAAATCACGGAGCGCCACTGCCTTGTGTTTAGGGAAAGTGTTCCTAGACCTAACAACACAAAACCGGCTACCTCCTTTTTTGCGGTGATTGTCAGTGCTAGTCATTTTCCTCGTAAGGGATATAAGAAGATGTTGCTAATTTGAACACTTTGGCAATTAGCCAGTAGTTACAAATTATAGCTAGCTAGTTTGATCTCAAAAAATCTGTGCAGTATAAGTGCCAGGATTCTTATATTTTGGATTACATATGAGTTTGAAAGCTTGAAATTCTGCTTTCTTTTAAGCAACAGAGCTTAATTTTTTAGGAATCAAAAGGAATTCAGTTTTGTTGTCTAAGTGGAGACATGAGACAGACGACTTTTGGTGGTAACTTTGGATTCATGTGCTGTGGAATATAGTGTCGTCGCGAAGCATCCGTCGTCTTGAACTGTGGACAAAGTATCTTCAGGATACGACGATTACATGGATAATAATCCCGTGGTTTAATGCATGCTGTCAGTTTTGAGGTCTTCGCTGTGAGATAGTGTACAAGGTTGAACTGCAACGATTATCTCCAATTCTGGAAATAAATGAACTTAGTAAGGACGGTCAATCTTAACATATAGACAGGGGGCGGCCACAGATAGCGTCGTTTTTGCCGTTCCCATAGGTGTAGCACGTATCACGAAAACTTGACCAATATTCTAAAGTCGAAAATATGTTTAATATCAATCTTTTTACACTCTAAATCCGTTGGAGTTGAGAATCAACTCAGTGTATTTTTTGTAGGAATAACGGTACCAAACGGGATCCATTTTGAACGAGGCTGTTTGACCTCCTGTAATCGCAGGGTCACCGCTCTTTATAGCTGGGACCTTGTACCAGGCCCGGTACCAGTATTAGTTCTGCAGCATCAACCAGTTTTGGAGAGTGATACCGGGGCCGGAAGATAACATTTGTCATCATAGCTAAATCAACATTAGGCAGTTAGTTCCTGAAACCACGTGATGTTACAAAATTAAAAGTGGTGGCAAATTTTGCGTACGCGCCCATTTTCCAAATGTTTCTGGGTCAAGAGTTCAATTCAACTATTCTCAAAAGTTGTCCAATGAATATAATAGTCAGAGCTATTTGCTTAGGCCGCCATTTTCCAAAATGGACCGACTTTCAAAGGCAAAGTCTTAAAAAATCATATTATAGCACCTAGGAGCCAACTTTTGATGTGGAAATGGATGTTTTTGGGTCAAGGAGTTCAACAAAACTATTTCCAAAAACTTTCAGAGGAATATGATCAATTATGACCATTGCGCGTAGTATGCCCCATATCCAAGATGCCGACATTCATGACAAAAACCATCATATTCTACTATATAGCCAAAGGGGAGACAATTTTGGATGTGCAAAATGAAGGTTTTTTTTGGTTTTAAGAAGTACATAAAACTATTCACAAAAATCTCAGATTAATATAAAAGTAGTGGGGTTTGCATATGCCCCCATTTTCCAAGATGGCTGACATATCAAAGGCAAGAAAAACCTATAGTCTAGGGCCCCACCCAGATTTCTGGTTAGACCTGGAACGTTAAAAGTCTCGTCCACACAATGTTTTTTGATGGTTTCGAGCTCTCGAAGACCTACTGATCAAGATCTGCATGATGCCACTGCAGCACCCTTGAGCTTTGTTTTTAAATATCAAGATGGATCGCCACATGGCGCCAGGACATTTAGAAACAATATTCAGACTTCATGCTTACTATAAGGTCGTCTGGGGCCGGGCCGGTTTTAAGGGTCAAGAAATAATTTTTCTATGATCGAACAATCTGAACCCTTCGCTTACATTGATACCCAAGATGCTGCCAAAATGATACTACAACATACAAGAGTTATATCTCCACCTCTGGAGCAGCTATGAGACTTTTTTGTGGTTTGAGTAGGTTTTGGAGGCGAAGAACTTTACGTCCTTAGCTGCATGAAAACACTTCCATTTATATAGAATAAAAAAGGGTTGCTAGAAAAGATATATATTCACACATGATCCCACTATTAGAATAACATATAATATGAACAGACGAAGAAACGGCACTTGTACTTAGGCATGTTAAGACTTGTACAGTTGCCAATAAGTGGATTGTTCAAAAGCTTTGTTCTCACTGTGAATTCAAACCACTAATCTGTGTGTGTGCTGAAGGAGCAAGGGAAAGACGATTTACCCTTACCGTTAATATAGGTGTGAGGTCAGAGTTCAAAGTTGACTTTGTGAACGTAAATTTATAGTGAATATTGCTAAAACCTCAATTTAAAAATGTCTTAAAATCTATGGCTGAATATCAATATTAAAATGATGAACACCAATTCAATTGTCACGTATTCTATGGTTCTGCCTCTTCTCTTCAACCTCTCCACCGCTTCCTCGCAGCCAGTTCATCATCGTTATGGACATTTACCTATTCTATTACACAAAAATATAGTGCTGCAAGACAGTGGGCGAAGAAACATTCTGCATTTTGTGCGGATCACGGAAGGATAGCTATACATACACAGTGAATTACTTCTGGAAGTGCTGGTATAGAACATCACTTTGGCACTATCATGGTGCAAGGACGGTTTGGTTTGTTCTTTGAGCCATCCATATGTGCATGGATCCAAGATGGGGCGTCGTTCCTTAACGATGAACTTCCAAATCTTGATATTTGCAAAGGGCATGTTGACATCTCTGTGAATGCTTCTTGTAGTTGGTGCCAAGGCCTTTATCCCCGATGATGTTGGTATTTGTCTTTTTTGCCCCTTTGACAATCACGTTCATTCCAAACATCGGGATTGTCCATTTGACTTTGCTTCCATAGCACACTGCAACAAACGCTGTAGCATCTGTAATGACGGTAATCATCTGTGAAACAATAGTGCCAAGCTTATCAAGTTAAAGCCTTTCAAAAGCACTTTAAACTTACATTGCTTGGATAATCCCCGTGTAAGCTCGGTTAGAACAACCAGAAAAAACATGAGCTGTGAGCACTCGTGGCGGCATCCTGCATGCTTTGGCAGTTGCCCAAAATATCTATCATGGAGGCTGGGAGCTGATACCCTCCATCAAGAGTGTGGAGCGATAGTGAGTTACTGACGAATGCACACGTACATAGCAGATGAAACCAGCGGTGTCATCGCGATGACTTGATGCAACTGATAGCCTAATTGAAAACAGTTGCAACTTTTGGGTATAATAACATCAGCATGATTGTTTGAGATCATTACCACTATATCACAAGCCCCTTGTTGTCTCCATTGGGATCAAGCTGGTTTTTGTCACTACAAGTCTGTGGTAAGTTGTGGTAATGAGGCTTGTAGGCTCTTCACTGGTGGACACCATCAGGTTGATAATCTGAACTTTGTTCCAAGTAATATTAAAGGTCGACCTGCTGATGTGGCAGAGGGGTATTTGGGCTGAGTTGGTGATGCCTGCTTGCTTGCTAGCCATCACGATCATTTTTAGTCTACCCCTGAGGCTGCTGCTTCTTTCTGTCCAAACACAGTGGTTCTCAAATATGATTCAGCCAGGGGTGTGTACAATATCTGGCCCTTGTCCTTGGTCTGCATTGTTCCTCCAGCATTGGGCAGACCAAGAGATGGTCAAGTAGCATCCCGTCCATTGCAGGCAGCCCCACCCTCCGCAAAGGGAAACCAGATCGGGATTCATGGTTTCCAACCTGCCGAGACACCGCCACCTAGCCCACACGAGGATCCAGCCCCAGGCGGAAGAGGCTCACCAGGTTCAGTACCAACAGACGCACTTGGTTGTAACAGTTATCTATCCACAAGGCGGATCTCTCAACAGGCCCTAGAGACTGTTCAAGGGGTTGGAATTTTTTAAGAAAAATCTCTCTGGATTAAGGCGGTTAGCAACTGGTTCCTGTCCAGACATTGAGTACTTCCCATCGGATACCCAAACAGCTATGCTTCCCGCATGCCGCCACCCCACCACGCGGATGTCCGCGCGAAGCAACTCCCGCCAGGATGCACAAGTTGTCCGTTGTTGGTGATGCTGTGATAGAGCGTCGAATAAAAGATACACGTCTGCTTGACTCAATTTGCCCCCTGATGTATTACAGGGAGCCATTGACGAAATCCTACAACAGTCGTTAATTTGGCATTGATGTATCATGCTTCAAGAAGTCAAAGTTTCTGCCCCATCAGGGGAATCCAGTTGAATCAAAGAAATGTGATGACGCTGATGTTTTATCTTGATTAAATAACTCCTACATTCTTAGTAAGCTACTTTCATCCCGTGATGGCGGGTAACAAGCTCCCAGCACTCATGATAGGAATTTAGGCAATGCCAAAGTAGCATGTAGGGAGAGTGTCACAAATGCTCGCTGCTCTTGTTTGTTGGTTGCGATACCATAGCTGACAGAGTTGGGCAAAGCAAAGGTAGTGAAAATGCTTTTGAAAGGTGTAACCTTGATAAGCTGGAACCGCAAGCTATTGTATGTGTTGGCGGGCACATGTGCATTCGATATTGATACGTGGTTGGCAAAAGGGCAAAAAAACATCAAAGCTAAAGGTTTTGTCACCAACTACAAGGCTAAATACAGAAGCATGCACAGAAAATGTCAAGCATTGCCATTTGGAAGTATGATTTTGGAAGGCAACATTAGATGAGATGCCCACCCTCCTGAATCCCTGCACCTATGGATGGCCAACCAAATCATGCTATTGACTATCATATTATGTGACAATTTTGGGATAGTTTAATGGAACTCCTTGACCCAGAAAACATACATTTTAAACAAAAATTGTCTCCTCTGTGCTATAAAACGATTTATTAAGGATTTTGCTTTGAAAAGTCGGCCATTTTGAAAAATGGCGGGCCTAAGCATAGCCATGGTGGGGGACTATCATATTCATCAGACACTTTTGGAAAGAGTTTAATTGAACTCCTTGACCCAGAAAAACATACATTTTTTAACACCCAAAATTGTATCCTGATGTGATGCTTATAAATGATTTGAGAGGACTGTGCCTTTGAAAAGGCGGCCATTTTGGAAAATTGCGGCCCTCTAAGCACCATGCTAGACATCATATTCACCGGATGACACTTTTGGGAAATAGTTAATGGAACTCCTTGAACCAGAAAAAACATGCATTGTTTAACACCAAAATTTTCTCCACATGTGCTATAATATGATTTTTTAAGGATTTTGCATTTTGAAAATCGGCCATTTTGGGAAACATGGCGGCCCTACATCTCCTAAGCAAATTAGATATGGACTATCCGATTCATCGGACACTTTTGGGAATAGTTTAATTGAACTCCTTGACCCGGAAAACATTACATTTTAACACAAATTTTCCACATGTTGCCGATAATATGATTTAAGGACTTTTGCCATTGAAAAGTCGGCCATTTTGGAAAAATGGCGTCGTAACGCGTTACGCCAAATTGCCACACTTTAATTTTGTCATCATGCGTTTCATGACTACACAGCCCAATGGTCGATTTTAGCGATGATTAGCAAATGTTATTTCGGCCCTGGTGCTCCAAAAATTAAGCATTTTTCACCCCATGCTGCCGCAACTTGTAGCCTATGCACCACCGTTGAATGATTCGTTGACCTGAATGTGGCAATCTCTTATGTCCGTCTTAAAAACGATGTTAATGATAGTTTTGAGCACAATACGCACCACCGATAAAGCCAAGGCAATTAGATCGGTCGCGGCGTCGTACGGGAATTCCCATCGCCACTCACTGATATATAAAACGCTCGCACAGGGTGACTTCAAATTCCGGTCACTGTCAGGCTCGTCCATTGACTCGTTCGGCAGTTTGGCGCTATGAATGAAGCTTGGCCGCCACCGCCTGCATATAGAGGTAACATAGAGTGTATCCATTATTGAATTGATTGTGTTTTGGAATACCACATCTTGAACCAATCAATCTGATTAAAATCATATTAAAACATGTTGATATTACAATTCGATCACTTGTCACGAGCTCATTTTGTGTTTTAAAGGGTATTCTGAAACTTTGTCGTCCACAAGTTGTAACATTTGAAAACCAAAATACGTATCATTACAATATACACTAACACACAAGACAAGGCACGTGGCACCAAAAATATATTCAGGAATTTGATTAAAACAAATTTGATTTAAGCATGATTTTAAAATGATTGACTGTTTTTGAGTGCTTAATGGCCCAACGTCAGAGAATTGCAAAGGATTGGTCGCGATTTTCTAATAGCTTGATCAGAAAACCTTTTTAGGTTTGGCAACAAAAAGGAAATACATAATCATGAGAATGTCTTGTGTGATAATTGTGTATTTCAATATGGCTAATAAAAAACTTACTATGTTGGCAGGAAGTTTCTTTGGTGTAAGGTTATACATAAAAGATCCTAGTTCTAATTTATACGTAGTATCAAACACATTCAAACATAACGTCTAGAATACAATGGCCCGGAGTGGCCATCTATAGGACTATTGAATAGTCTGGAGAACCCATTTTTTGCAGGTAAATTCTTATCTAAATAAGACATGCACGTTTACCCCATATCAAAACACCATAATCTATATGTGGCAAAACAAGGGTACAATACAATGTATGCAGTATACAAATAGGTAAAAATTATTTATAATACCAATATTTCTTGAAATGATTTAGATATAGCATGAATATAGGACTTCCATGATAGGTTTTCATGAATAGTAACTCCAAGAAATTTAGTTGTATTTTTACCCTATCAAGAGCAACATTACCTATGATAATGGGAAGGTTCTTAAAGGTGTATTTCGTGATTCCAGCACCTTCTGTTTTATTCATTGTTCACTAGATGTCCTTAAGAAAAGCGTATTCACAAAGTTTGAGTTGATCCCGATCTTGCGGTTTTGTGTTATGAGCAATTGCTCGTTTCCCACGGTCCCATAGGCCTGTGCTATAATTTCTGTCCGTTTCACGGACATAAAATACTAAATTGCGAATTTCTTACAGATACGACCGAATTTGCACGTAAGATTAGGTACACGTGGACTACTAATGCTAACGGTTCAGATGATATAAAAATCTCAACTTTTGTGAGGTAAGTTAGGGGGACAAGGCTGTGGATCACGAAATGCCCCTTTAATAGATTTGCTTTTACCATCATGGTCATTTTCACAATGATCAATATTGATTTCCATTGATAAAGTATATTTTGGAGTTTGTGTGGAGTACCAATGCTTTACTATTATTGATAGATAATTTGTTTGCCTTGAACCAGTTGCTTACGTCACGAAGTTCATTTTTATTACATCCAATTTTGAATCAATTTCAGGACGAGGATAGAGAATACATGTAGTGGTACCATCAACAAACAAAATAAATTCCAATGCTGAAGAAGTACTAACTATATCATTTAAATAGTGTATAACGGATATATAGTTTTAGAGCCATACTGTGCACAATATTTCAACCCTATCCTTACTTGTCAATCAGTATTGCTGGGCGGCGACAATGCTGCCATGATGGTGTAGGTCTTGCGAAACAGGTAGGATTCGAAGAACAAATGTTTTACCTATACCGTCTGAAGGGTTATTTATGTTCCTAGATTGTATATACGTATGGGAGATGAATCTCTGTGTGTTGGACACATAGATGGTGGTTTATGCTACTTACCTGACTAATTCCTCTGGGTTCTTTCCAAGCCAACCTTGTTTACGGCAAATATAGCGCAATATGGACATAGACTGGCATAGCTGCATCCCATCTATTTCAAGTACTGGTATTTGGTTGAACAACGCCTTTCCTCCTGTTTATAATAATAATACATTGTTGACATTTAAATATCGCACTTTGAGTGTGCGCATGCGCTAGTGGCCTGCACTATGTATATAAACCACAATATGACACAGCTCAGGCTCACTTTTATCAAGGCTTTGATTATTTGTTCAATTTGTGTGAGTCCGCCCCTCTCTGGACCGCTCAAAGTTGAGTCGTGCCTCGCTCCGCTAGGCCTCACGCCTACGGCGCTCGTCACGCGCCTTCGGCGCGCCTCGGTTGGTGGATTAAAATGCGAGGCGTCTTTGAAAAAGACTAAGGCTCACTGAAATGGTTGCATTTGAATTTGCATTGAGAGCTTAAAGGCGGACTCAGAGATTTCGAAATATATTTTTTTGCGTAATAATTAAAACTAATCAACTAGAACTAAAGATATTAATCCAAAATTCCAACGTTTGAGATTAATCTTGAATATCCGGAAAGAGTTCCATATGTACCCCCATTTAAAATTCTACAGGAAACAAATGATATTTATTTATGGCCTACACTAACAAAACCCCTAACCATAAGGCCCAAAATAAAAAAAATAATTTGTTACATGTACAACTTTCAAGAGGGGTACATATGAAACTCTTGCCGAATATCCTCTTCAATATCCAGAATGAAAGCATATTACCTGAATGCAAGTTAGCAAGATCCTCCTTATTTTTGATGAACTGTTCTTCAAAACTACAATAAAGATAAAAGAGTTGGTTTGAAGTGTTTACAGCGGCTTAATATGCCAAAAAAATTGACTACCAGAAATTTACACCACCAAAAATAAAACACAAGAACAACCAACAGAACAAACATGTTAATCTAAAAATCCAGAGTATTGTACATAATTTCAGTCGAACTAAAATTAATTTGTTTCCGATAATGATGATACAACATTGAGAAGTGTAGTCATTATTAAGAAGACCTTTACCTTAAGAAGAACCTACTGAAGCAAAATAGATTTGTTACATAGTTATAAGTTTTGCCATTTCCGTCTAAATTGTATAGAAACATTTCCTTTACTGATCAGTTAATTAGTAGGGTTAGTTGGTGAATATAGTTTTGTCTTTCATTTGAGATAAGGGATACAAGTTACCACAAGTAGAAATATTTCTGCATCGGGGAAACAATATCTGCAATTTCCCCAAAGTAACATTCTATGTGACCACTGTAAGTAGTGTGAACAACCTTCGCATCATATACAAATGTTTAATCCATTATTTAAGATATTTACCTCAACGTCCCCACGTGCATTTTTTACTAATTTGCCTGCTTACTCACCTCTATTTCGGCAGGCTCCTAGGGCTATACGAATGACCTCTGCAAGGCCTCCTGCTAGTGGATAGTGAAGTGGACCACCATTTTTATTCCGCTTCTTCTTTCTATCGATACGTTTAACAAGAAAAATTAGTTAACAAATTGTTAAATTTAGAATTGAAAGGGAATGCAATGCAAACAGAAAAACGTGTTTCTGTTTTATATCTTGAATATGACGGAAACAGGGGGGGTAGGACACGATCGCTCGATTGGGCATTGGGGAGTTCCAAACAGTTTAATTTGCTGGAACTGCTACGTTTGCATTTTCTACGGAAGCATCGGTCCCAGTGACATTAAAAAAATCAGCTTTTAAACCTTTGTTCAAAAGATCTAGTAATATCATGATAATCAAGGAAAAATTATTGACTTCAAAATCCGTCGGGGTTAGTGGATTAACCCCGCTGCCAAATAGTTGTAATTTACAATAAACGGTCGTGTAGATTAAATATTCGTGACCAGGCCTAGTCTTTAGTCAAGAATGTGTGTAACCGTTCGATATTGGTATAGGAACCTCCTACCGTTAAGTCTTTTGAAACAGAACTAGCACCGGATAAGTTGATGCCATTTGAGAATTGCTGTTGCTGTTAGGTTGGCATGACCTACCCCCCCCCTGATAAGGAAGTAAGCCTATTCTAATGATTAGGTGCATTGATGTGCTGCCTCCTAAAGGAATATATTTTTGCATCCGTTCTTCTAAGATGTGCGTCATCCACACCGCAGAACCCCCTTACCACTTAGTGCCAAATGGGGGTTTTGGGGGTCTAGGGACCCTCCAATTTGTTTTTGCTGGCGCTGGCCGCTTTACGCGTTGGTTTTTTGGCGCCGAAATTTTTGTTGTAATTTGTCTGACTTTTAAATGCGAATCTTTTCATACCAAAAAAATAAAATCGCCAAGCCGTAATGAGTTAATTAGTGAGGGTTCCCATGGACCCCCCCTTGTGCACAACGTAAGTCATCTGAAGTATATTAAATAAATCAAGAAACCAAGCATTTTTATATTTGCTGATATATGTCCCCACATACCTATTAAAGTCAACACTTAATAGTCACATTACGCAAATATTAACCCTTTATGTGCTGAAAACACACAATTTCATTGGGATGTTGCTAAACCTTTACTGTCCACAGTCGATGGGAAATGATGTGTATTTTGCAACACCCGTTTACAAATACATGATTCCCTAAAACTCAGTTTTTTATTATATTATGTAATTTGGGTCTTCTAGAGTAGATTCAAACATAAAATAGGTTTATCAAAAGTTTGATGTAAGCGCAAGGCCCATTTGAATTTTCCTTTTTCCCCCATTTTTCACGTGTTTTGAAAACAATGTTTTGCCCTACTTTGCAGCCCAAATAACAATGTCATTTTATTGCTGATTTGGTGTTGTCTTATGAACCTGGCACGTGTATAAATTTCGTGCAAAATTCCCCGGGAAAGTGGGGTTCCTTGGGGGGGTCCCAATGGAACACCCCCCCCCCCCTTGGGCACCAGTACGGGACTGGATTGAAAACCCCTTGGTAACTTAAGGGTAAATGTCCTGCAGGGGCGACGTGAATCAATCAGTCCGTATCCAGGATTTTTCTTAAAGGATGCGCAGCGATCGTGCCGAAGTATAAAAATAATGGAAAATTGCAACTTGCTTATAAATCAAAACTAAGTCTGTAATTCCGGATAACTACTTTAACGTAGGAACAAAAACAACAAAAAGTGAAAAAATGAAGTATTGAGGAAATTTGTCATACCGTCTCCCGCCAATAGACATAGATCAACGAGGTCTGAAAAACTACACCAAACAGCTGATGTGGTTTACACCATACAAAACAAACAAAGAATCAATTTGTGTTTGGGGTAAACTGTAAAGGACATGGTGGCAGCAATATTACCTTATAAATCGGGATATTCACAAGGAAAGGCTTTAATACACGGATTTTCAAGCCAACCACTTGCAGTTATATATACACTCCCATGCCAGTCACAAAAATACCAAAATACGAATTTTTTGATGATTTTTTTCGATGTTTGGGATCAGCAAATCGCGGCTTTTCCCTTTAAATTTTTTTTTTCGAATGTTATACCTTTTTTCGCAAAAAGGCATTAAAAATCCTTAAGTTTTTGGCTCGCATCGCTTGCAATAGCACTAATGTTGGCCTTTTAAAGATAGTTTTTGTTGTGTCATTAATGGGTTTGGCAGTCCTTTTAGCCTTTGGGGACTATTTCGCCGCCCTGTCGTCCGCCTAGTGGGGGGGGGTTTAGGCCTAGAAGCACTCAACACTGGGGAGCAAAACTCCTGAGTCGTACGTGGTGAGTGTTAAATGGGACCGAGTGCAAGCGTCTAGTCAAAGTTGGTTGCAATCCCAACCAGAATTCGGGACCAAAATGACAAATGATTATTCCATTGCATCCTGAATGTTTCAATCATTTTTTCTGAAGTTCGTTTTCTTCGTGCCATTCTGACTAATTTAATAACAGTGTTGTCCACCTGATTGTTCAATGTTCTTAAAAGCTAATGTAGTGGAAAGCGGGACTTTACAAAATGACTAATAGTGGTAGTCTTTGACTACACCAAATAGGCTATTTTAATACTCCACCGCAGGCGACAACTCCATGAAAACTGACTTTTCTTGGACACGGTGTTAAAAGTCTTATTATTTACTCCTGTAATCAGAATAAACAAATAATAAAATGATAAATTTTGAAACCCGATTTGGGTTTGAAAGACATCATGTGCAAATTTTTTACGAAATGTTATTACGGGCAAACAGGCTCATACACATTTAATGCAATTAACACTGATTCATATAACATGCATTATGCCATTTGTAGGTAAGATTCTCCTAATATTGTGTCTGTTTTTTTGCTAATATATGCGTTAATTTTGAATGACATTCAATCATTTTGTCAGATTACTGAAAGTGTTAAATAAATAAATAAAATGAAAAAATAGACAAGATAAATAGATTAAATTAAAAAAAAATACAAGATAAATAGTTATAGATAAGGTAAAAGGATAAATAAAAATAAACAAATACACAGGGTGAAGAATTTTGTGGAGACGGTTATTGTTGCAAATCAATGTTACTGACACATTGAATCAAAGGGTGATTTTTTTAAACATTTTGGTAATAGTTGCTAAAACGACCATAAATCTAATTAACCCTGCTTCCCCCATTTCAAGCAAGACGGAAGCTAACAACCAATCAACTGAAGAGACGATGCAATGTTTCTTACCTTTTGTCCGAATGACCGGCCGATTTTACATGCATACGTCGACGACTAGTATAAATATGACCGATACATTGGCAATGCCATTATCTGCAAATATGACTAGGCTGTGCTGTTCAAAGTCCAAGGTGCGATGCAAAGATACCGTTACTACCTTTTGATTTTGGAACATAAATGGAATGAAGTCTTATCTATTCTAATATCATGGGAATAAACACGTAACATGACGAAATATCTTGAACTTTGTTTCATAAGGAGATAAGAGCCTTTTGGTTTAATTATAGAATAAGTTTGTATGTTCTTGATTTTGACTATCTTTTTAAAATAATTGTGCGGAATTGATTGCAACAAGCATATTTAGGCCTCTAGACCTGTATTCCTAATTTTCACAGATCGCTCCATGTCCCAAACAGGTATTTCCTCCATTTAGCACCAATGCCACCTGATGCAATGGGAATAGGAAACACACACACACACACACACTTTTTTTTTTTTTTTTTTTTTTTTTTTTTTTTTTTTTTTTTTTTTTTTTTCTTCAATACCTTTGTTTTAGCTCATTTGCTTGTTTCAATCGAGAGATAACTCCAGTTTACTGCAGAACACAAACATCGAGTTTATGCCACCTTCTGGTCGAGTGAAAGAATTAGTTATAAACATGAATTATTTACATTTGAACAGATTTTAAATTCTTTGAAAAAGGATTAACTTCATAAAGGAACTTTAAAAGATACGAATTTTTATTTACTTCAACAATTAGTTAATGCTTAAAGACAGAAAAATTATTTTTAAACCACTTCTTTGGATCTGGAATGTTTATTTGCAATTACATTCCTTCTGGCATGATCTTAACAGATACACAATTTTTAATAATTCCAAAGCTCCATTTAATCATGGACCTAATAGAGAGGAGGACCAACAACACGCGAGTTTCAAAGACCCTATCACGTTGCCGCCTTTTGTTAGAATGTATGTCTGAGAGAATCAGGCAATATGAGAAAATGCTGGAAGATGGGGGTCAGCCAATTTCAACCATTTTTTGGTGATAAAACATGTGTGAGTAAATATTCACAAAAATCACTTTTAAAAAATCTGACATGCCCCCTCATGGAAATTTATATATCCCCCCTAAAATTTGGCCCAAGATGCCCTCTTCTCAGACTTGTAAAATGCCGTTTTACCCCAACTTTGGGTGCACGTTTGATACCTAAGATAACCACCTATGAACATTACCTTTTCTACATAATATGTTTCATCATTTGTCATTATTGGAGACTCTGAAAAATAATTGTGTCATTTGGAATATTCCATTAATTTACAGGGGTGTAAGCTTATTTTCCACAATTTGCAAAATTGCCGAAAAACTCAAATTTATGGCTACTTTGAGATATCATTGTCAAGTTGCCAGCATACTTATTTGATTGATCTTTGCTGGAGAAAAGCATTCATCCAAGGTTGTTAAAGAATTGTATTTAGATCCATGGTGACTTATTTACTTTTAAGGATACACTGTCATTTATTATGCCATTTTTTTTGTTTTTTGAACATAGTCAAATTGACCTGGATGGCGCTAAAGTTACAATCATTACTCTACTCGTTGTCAGACTTTAAAAACAAATACATGTTTAACGATCTTTAAAAGTATGCAATTTATTTTAAATAGTTACTAATATCGGGTTATTCCACTTTTTGGAGGGGTACCATTAACACGTGTGGTAAAAAATTATATTGGAAATCAATGTTATTGCTAAGTTGGAAAGGTCATCAATGAGAAACTCTAGATTACAACAAGTATTAAACAATTTGTACAACACTCATGACCTCCTAATGACCCACATGACCTCTGACCTCGTTCACAAACATGTATTTATTTGTGTTTGTAACTTTCGTACATGGCATTCTCTTTCTTCAATCCATATTTCAATGACTTCTATACATTATCTATGCTTCTGCACTGTCTGTGGTTTTCTTTCATTGCTGAGCTGATATTCCTAATACCGGGCCTTTAATTTTACTGGGGTAATGATACATACATACATACATACATATATTATTTATACCGCGCTTATTCTAAAAAAGGTCTAAGCGCCATTACAAACTACTGCCATTGGCAGGAACAAACAATGATACAATAGAGAGGAAAACAAATTAAACTTCATAAGAAAACAGATGTGTTTTTAACAGCTTTTTGAAAGCATTTAGAGAACCAGCTTCCCTGATGGATAAAGGAAGCTTGTTCCACAGTTGTGGTCCAATTACTGAAAACGCTTTATCACCTGTGGAACGGTGTGTTTTTGGAACATGGAGTCTAGTTTGATCAACCAATGAACGGAGGTAATGGTGAGAGCTGGTTTGATAGAAATAGGAACATTCTTCTCACACCAAAATTTTAATTTGATGGAAAAAAAAATAGAATTTTGGGGTTCTCGGCTTTCGCGCTCACTGTCTTCAACGAATCTAAGCCGTGGGCCGTCCAGCCTATTCTTAAATCTTTGACCACATGACTTTGACCTTTGAACCTTGGCAATAACCTTTGACCTCATCAACAAATGAGGGATCCCTACGCGGTCTGGGAAGTGTGTAGTCTGTGTCACCAGACTTCGAAAGATACTATCTAAATTAGTACGCGCGAGAGATTAACGTACGTTATCAGTCCGTCATAGCATGCAAATGAAACTAATATCAAATATCTCCGAAACACGGGTTCTATGGAGATTTTTGCATCAAGGGTCCGTTACTATTTTTGTTTTGAATTGTAGCGTAATTGGGTCTGAACCTTAGAGAAACTAGCGAGAAATGAACTTATTTGTCGGTCATCGGTGGCTCGCAAACACGGAAAGTGACCCACGCATCGCTACGGACCGCATCCTTTTTTCCCACATGCAGTCTTGAGAAATTATTCAAACGCTGGTTTCCAATTACGACGCCAACTTTTTTTTTTCAATTTTTAGAAACAGGATATACTACTTTCCGGACGTCGCCGTAAGGATCCCATATTGCATGCCTATGAGACGCATGTACAAATATGAAACTCAAGCTTTGCAATGTATGGCATTACATTATCTCACTTTTTGACCTCACTGACCTTTGACCTTGGCATATGGGCCTGACCTCATCACATCTGAGGGATCCCATTATGCATCACCCTGTGACACAAGTTTTGGTTCCAATTGACGTAATTTAAAAAAAAAATAACATTTTAGTGACACACACACCACAATGAACACACATACACACACAGTCGATTGCTAAGCCCAAGGGGTGGGGGGAAGGACATGCAACCCTAACAGCAACAGCGAATGTCAAAACGACAATCGACTTTCCCCGGCGTACCAATAGAAGCTAGTAGTCTTTTGTCAAGACTTAATGGTAGGGAGTGCGTTCGTACCATATCTTGGGCCCCCCTTTTGCACACATACTTGATTTACGGCTATGTCCTGGTCACGAATTTTAAATCTAAATACCGTTTATTCGGAAATTACACATTTTGCACGGGTTAATCCACTAACCCCGACGGTATTTGAAGTATAATTTTAATTCCTCAATTAATTGATATTACTAAGGTGGATTGAGCTCAGCGTTAAGAGTAGAATTTTTGTAATAGAAACTGAGAACCGGAAGACTGTCGTAGCAAACAGACTTTAAATATCTAAGGTTGGAAGGTAAAAACGGAAAATTCATATTGCTGCTGTAAATACATTTGAGATATTACCAGCATAAAATTTACTAGGCCTTACGTCACAAAATAGCTTCACGTTTCATATAAAAAAACAATACACAACCTCCTGTGTATTTGCTGGGGATTAAACGTCATTGTGATGTCAATCAGAGAAATGTTATGTTACGTATTTTGTATCTTATGGAAAGGATATCGTTTGATCTATGTTACACCAAATCACTAGCACATTATTGGTGTTCGAAAAGGCTCAGTTAGACGAGGGCGGGATTCATATTTACATGAACATTGCAATGAAACTGGTACCCATATTAAAAATACAAAGATACTGCCCATATTCTTCCATTCAGCACAGTTGACGCAGAAAACAAGTAGTGGATAGTTTGCAACGCGCTACTGAAAAAATTTTGTGTGTGTGTACATTTTTTTTAAACAAAAATATAATCAAGATAATATTCACCTCGCGTCGGCGCAAGATTTATCACATTTACACATCCGCAGGAACTCTATTTCCTTACTCCGTTTTTCTCGATAGGCCCCCTGATCACTGGATAAAAATTGGTATACAAAAATTGTATTATTTTGTGTTTAAGCCTACTGAAAGTAAAATTTTTCGTACGCATTTGAAGAAATTGAAATATATCGAGTATATATAACAACCTATTGGTGGCATTACTGTTCTTTTATCCCTGGTTGATCAACATAGCTATGTTAACCAAGTACTTTTGATGGTGTGATGGGTGGAATGGACAAATCAACTCTGACTGAATTAAAACGCCTGAAATAAGTCGAAAATACTGTTTACTACGTGGGTTTTTTAAAATGTTTTTCTTGACGAGAAAGGTCTACTTTTGATAATTCGCCCCCAATAGAACCTAGTCCCTCCACTTTTGACACCCACCCCGCCCGCAGAACCGTGGGTCGTGCAGGAGGGTTCGCAAACCGGAACTGTGTTAGAATTGCCCTTAGGCCGATGGGGCCAAAGAGTTCATACAACTGATAGAGGGTAAGGGTACCTCATTTCAATCCTTTTGATTTGAATATTCTCTCTCCATTATATGAATGCACACATAGTGCCACATGCCGTTCCCTTTTACTTGGCAAATTGATTTACATTATTTACATTTTTAATGTCACTCTGTGACCTTGCTCCGTCCTCCTCTTGTAAAAAGATTTTGTATGATCAAATTATAATTTTCTTGTGAATTATATAAGTGTTTTTTAACCCACAGAGTGGTAAAACACTTCAGCAGCTCCCATTTATTATAATTTGCCACCCTCTTCTTAGTGCTAAAATTATAAAGTTTTCATAAATAAAAAACTTCTAGTGATTGGTTTCGCATCTTTTTCATCTTTTTGAAGAAAAAATAATTGAATTTAGCCACCCCCCGCGTGGCTTAGGTAGGGTAGCCGTCTCACACGTTGATGGGTGGGTGTGCCACCTAAGAATAAATGTATGGTATATTTTAAACCTTCGGCATCCTATCTACCTAAGAATCTTATTTTAAAAACAAATTTCTTTGTCAATTATTAGAGTCCCGAAAAAATGCATGCATGGAAATATTCCCCCTTCTTTTTGTGGTCAAAGTTGAATTTTCGTTTGTACATAAACACTGTAGTGTGTGTGTGGGGGGGGGGTGTGTGTGTGTGTGTGTGTTGGAAGTTGGCAATTTTGCCGACTCGCAGACTTATGGTGTAATTCTGATGCCATGCTAGGTTAATGTTGTAACTTGTTAGGTATTATATTGGAAAGAGAAGGACCCTAACTATCTTACTGGTACCCAAATCATAAGCATTGGGTGAATTATAACAAATTCCAGAGAGGGTGGTAAACCGTCCCCCTTGGTAAACAGTGTTATATAAAAAAGGGCTTGGTAGTAGAAGGGTTCAATGCAAAACACCCCATCGTGATAAATGGATATCCCCTGTTATATTTTCTAATCAAATCAATTCAGAAATAATTTATTTTAATAATTTAAAATCATCTGTTAGAAAAGAAGAAGTTTTATATTTCATGGTGTACCAGACCCACATACATTTTAATGGATCTTTCAATATAACCCGAAGAATAATACAATGGAATAGTCCCCACTATCAACTTTAAAAAGTAAATTTGTTACAAAAATATTAAGACAAATAAAAAGCACTGTATAACATATAATTTTGAAACACAGGATTCCTTCAGCTGAGAATAAATAATTAATTGACAGAATATTCGATAAACATAAAATTTACAAATCCCTATTTTTCAATAACTAGCAAGTATATGGTGCCGCTTTTAGAATCACAAAAAAGTTACCATGGACTTTGATTTGTTAACGCTCGATTTAGCTAATATACCTTATACTATATAGAAATAAGAATAAAAATAAAGCACCTGGCAACTTTGCTACATGAACTTGCAAAACTTTGGCCATTTTTTGCATGTTCCTACTCTTTGAGAAACCAAAAATCCATGCAAACACAATTGCTGACAATGTAAAATTGAACCAAACTTACAGCAATGTCCAAATTTTGAAATGTTTAAAAAGCATTTTAAAAATAAATAAAAAATTAAATGATAAGACATCTTTGTTTACATTGGTACCAGTCCTGAGAAGTGGAATATTCCTTTTATTTTTCCAGTAGGGGGGGTACTCAATATTTTTTATCCCACCAGTGTTAAGTTATGGCCATGTTTTCAATCTAAAGTATGAACAAGTTTGCCGACCCCCATCTTCCACCGACTGCCTGAATATCTCAGGGACAATTCCTTCTTAAATCGTACCACGATACAATTTACCGGCTACGCATTACCGGTGTATAAAATACAGTGTCCAGTGACTGAGGTCCTAGCTACCACACATCGTCTATTGTTCGCCATGAGTGCCGGATGCATCGTGATGTCTCAGGCACTGTACCAAATGGCCTCGTCTACAGGTCATGGTTTATTCCGTTACATTGATGCATATGGTGGGCTAGGAACTCTCTCATGGGGGACTAGCAGTGTCTTTAACGGTAATGCGATAATTGCCCTCTAAGCATGAGGGAAAGCGCTCTTCGGAAAGTGGCGAGGGGCTACTGGGGATGGATTTGTTAACCAGTTTTGGCACAATTCAGCACAAGCGCAAGAAAGATTGAGAAAAATTCTATACACGGACAACCATAGGCATGAAAAAAAAAAATATGAAAACTGTAGTGCAATACAAACAATACGTTAGAAAATTGGATCATACTGTTTTGGGTTGAGAAAGTAGTGTGAAGGAGTGCTGAGATCATAATTTTTGGTGAAACCGCTGGGAAATGTGGGAAAAAAGTTCAAATGTAACACCAATACATTGGACTCGTTATAATGATTAAAAAATAGTAAAGTCAGTCGGCTGGTATCCAGGAATTGGTTTAGGGGGATGACTTTTACCCTCAGATTCGCGGGGGGTGAAATTTGGCAAGAGTGGTACTTCTACGAATTTTAACATTTTTTCGACCAAAAAACACATAAAACCATATTTGTTTGCCTTTTTAGCCACTTTTTTGAGGGGGGGGGGGGTTTTTAAGATTGGGGCGTCTGCCCCCTCGCACGCTGATGACGGACTTGGGTATAGTTTGTCTAGGTTCGACCTTAGGTTTACAGGTTCGAAGTAGAAGATTCAGAGATTTCGAAATATATATTTTTGTGTAGTAAATAAAAGAGTAACTAGAACTTAGATGAAATTTATACAACTACTTAGGTCTCCAGGTAGACAAAGGATGGTTATATATTATCTTTGTCCTGGCGATGGCCAGCGCCACACAAGTGTTGAAAAAACTTTTATTAAAAAAAACATATGCACTTGGCCAGTTTACTAGTACGGAGCCTCGACCAAACTGAGCACAAGTATGGGTGGTAGAAGAGCGATAGATAGTCTCTAAAGGGTTAGAGTGTCGAAGGTGTCCATCGACATTCCTAGCGGATCAGCATCAGAACGGTATACAATGATATTGTTTGCAAATTTTAAGATAGAACTTAGTACTCACCTAAAATGACTTCAATCCAAGTTAGAGAGGAATCGGATTTGATGACGTCACGATGACGTCATAAGGTAAATAAATATGAAAATACTGCATATGAGAAACATTGATATTTTGCAAATTTAGTGGCACATAAATACATATTGTAACGCTTAATTTTCCATCATGTGGAGCGTTATGACGTACATTATGAAATATGTTAGTATGTTGGTACTCATTTTGAGTATCAAAGGAAAGAGGAACCCCGCTATCTATTGCAATTAAAATCAAATGTATGTGTTCCTGTGACGTACTAGGCGTGTTGGTATTTCCCTCCCGAAATGGGGGAGGGGCCACACCCATTCCACACTTTGGGATCACCCTTACCTTGCGATACAACGGTAGGGTTTTTTGAGGGGGGGGGGGGGCATAAAACGTAACATAAATGTAAATGGCCAACATTTAAATCATTGACAACGAAAAGGGGGTTTTCGTAGGGAGAAAGAATAGAAGAAAGACGGTAACAACCCCCCCCCCCCCCCCCCCCCCACCTTCGGGAGATTTGTTAGAAAAAATGAAAATATATAATTATACATTTAATTAGGTAATAAAGTATGACTTATCACACTCATAATTCAGAGGAAACGGACATGGAATCAGTTAGAAATGGTAGCGGCTAGTCACACACCCCACTACGGTAAAAACAAAATTCAACATAAGCGGAGTAACATACTTCAATTTGGTGGTTTTCGAGGTAGAATTACAAGTATGGGCGCGCTTGGGCCACCATCAGAAGTTATAATTTGTTACATTGAACTTTTAATAAAACACCGTTTTCAGATCGGAAGTGATCGGAACATTTTCATATTATTTTCACAATATTTTTAACAAAGGTACGGTGTCACAAAATCACCCAAATGCAATGATTTTACAGTCGTACTCCACAAAAGGAGGAAGGATTTTGATGGGGTTTTCGTTTATTTTTGAACAAAAATTCTCCTCTATTGCGGACACACTTGCCCAAAAAAAAATTAAAATGTATTAGGCACTTACAAAAACCCTACAGTCGGGGGTCACAACATCCGGTCAAATTACAAAGTTTTGTGGAAAGCTTTCCTCGTAGTCACTGCGTCGACCGCGGCAAGAGATAGACACAGACGGATTCGGGTATGCACATGAATACACATTCGAGTGCCTAGCTTTTGTCGAGAGGAATGGGTAATCGAATTAGCTAATTGGTGGTTTTCGCGTGTTGGTCCTTCTCTCATTATGTCCACGATTTATTGAAAGTGCATATAAAATATTTGTATTATTATTATTTATGAAAGAAAATATTGAACTTATAGGTTGACTATTAACGTATTGTGTCGAGAAATATAGACAAAAGGATTATGGTGTATAGCACCTAAAACTGACTTCTCTAGAGTGTCACAAGTCATAGTAATGGCTTGTGGTGGTGTCAGGTTATTCAAACTTTGTAAGTCTGATCGGGGCCGCGCTGTATCTATGATACGGACGCTAATAACATGGACACTAAATTTTAACTCTCAAATTGACAAAAGCAAATAAGATCAACAGACACTATTGGAAAGCCCAGGCTCTTTATATGATGTCAAGAAAGAATGGCTTATTTTGAAATTGCATATTAACCATTTTTTCTGTAACATTCAGAAAAGACTCCTAGCAGCAAAAGTACCGTACTTATTATGAAAGAGAAAAGTGAAATCCCCTGTTGTGTACACTTGTTCGAGAATCTAGAAAAGATAAGTAATATCAATACTAGGGACTTTCCGGGGATTTTCCAGATGGAACACTAAAAGTACAACCCTAGTTAATTTCAAAACAACATCATTAGTAATATTTCTATGGATAAGGTAGATGAATTTTAGATGATATCATGAGTGTGAGATCCGATTGGACCTTGTTAGATATGCTGATGCTGTAAGCCATTTTAAGTTTGGGAAAAACTAGCTGTGAAATATTTTTTTTTTTTTTTTAAAAAACATCAATAACCACTCACACTCGCGCACACACATCCAGAAAACACACACAGAAACACATGCACCACGCATACACGCGCGCGCGCGCGCGCGCGAGAGCGCCACCACACTCACATATAGAAAAAACAAGCAAATTTAATTAAAATTTCGGATCAAGAAGAACTGATTTACGCTGTCTTAAAGAACAGGTCAGCAGTGTCAGCAGTTTTGTGCTTCAGGAAAGAATTCCAGAGTCGCCTCGCCAAGGTTTCTGTAAGAGATCGAAGGAGTTGTGTTTGACCTTGGAAATAAATTGTATTTTTGGGAATGCTTGTACATTGGGATGCAAGGTGGAACAATGACAGCTTTGAGAGATTCATCAATCAAAGGCGGGACAGTATGTGCTTTATCTGCATTGTACAGGTAACTTCTGTGATGTGTTCCACATGGTAAAGGCTATTCATTCGCAAAGAGGACAGCATACAAAATAGCTTTTAAGCTCGTGTGGTTACTGGACTGGCAAACTGATTAGGCTGCTAATCGTATGAGTTCAGATTTTTAATTGTTCTGATGAAACCACATCCAGTACACATTTCCAGTTGCCTTCTTGAATCAGGTCAAGGTGACGCCCACCCATTCACACCAACTACTATCCTCCTAAAAGTTGGACGTTACTCCCATATTGATATAGTTATCTTTTGACTTTGTTCAGTTGTCTAATGCTCAATTGTCCAATCACAACTTAAGTTGTATGGGCTTGGGTTGGTTTCACTAAGAGGAGGATCATTTAGAGAGATGGCGTTATAATAATTGAGGTCATTAGAAACTCGGATCAGTGGTTGAATTATCAAAGAAGCTAGCTTCACTGAGGGTGTGTGGTGTTCCTCACTTTGGTAAGTTTCGGGGGTGCTCCTATGTAAGGATGCTCTGGAGAATCTCATTGATCTAATCTGTCTTCCACATTACTACGAGTGGATAGTCCTGGGGATTTAACTTCAAACACCTACCCAAATTTTTTTTCTTACTATTGTCTGAGTATAGTTCTTTCCTTTGTCTTTTTTCCATTGTCCTTTGCGCAAGTTAGGAGCGTCCGTCTCATGGATACACGCGACCCCCTGATCAGCTTACTGTTGAAATAAATGCTGACACCACCCAAGCCATTACCAATGGACTGTAGAAAAAAATAAGGAAGACTAAGCTTTGTCTCGGATCTCTTGAAGGTTATAAACTTCTTCAACAAGCGTATGACTCTCACCCATATATTCACTATCCAAATATCTTCTGTTGA
>JAMKCH010007913.1:0-35120 GCA_023653785.1 Ophioderma brevispina | reverse complement strand
ATACTGAGATACATGGATAAACCAGCAATTTAAAGAAGCTGGTCATAAAGCACTGAACTGTCAACCATAAACTCATTAGCACTCGCATCCACATCAGTTAATATCACGCACTCCCTGCACGGGTTGGGCGCCCTTTTTTAGGGGTGTTGCTGCAGTAATTGGAACCAGACAAGACAAGTGTTCTGAGTGTTTGTACTGAGGCAAAACTGAGGACCCACTTCATGGGTTGTATCGTCCCCCGGCGCATTCCATGCTCTTGTTGTTTTGATTTGTGTCCATTATTATTAGTTTAACTGAGGCTAAATGAGATAAATTAACATATCACATGAAATGATATTTAAGGCTGACTCAGACTCAGATTTTGAAATAAGTTTTTTATTTTGTGGAAAAGTTCATCTAGAACAGGATGTCACCTAAAATGCTAAAAGTGAAGTTAGAAGATGAATCAATTTTTCCGTTTTCACACTGTAAACCGTTTATGTACATATAACATGGTGCCATAGGATACCGTATTATAACTGACGTCTTGTATTTTCCTCCTCCTTAGTTCTACATTTAGCGTTCTCTGCAACATCTGCCGCATCTCCAGTTGGTAGTCGGGGGGCCACAACCCTGGGATGCGGTCCAAATCTAATGTAGTGATTGATTGGATCTTAAAAATCCTTTCCTTTTTACTGTATTACAGGAGGTGGCAGTAAAAACTAGAATCAACAAAAGCAGACAAACCCACAGCTACAGTATGAAAGCAAGGTCTATAAAATTCTACAAGGTGGAGTTGGCATACCAAGAATAAGGTTTGTATTAGGCAAAAAAAAAATGTTTCCAGTAGATGGTCCCAACATTCAAAAATGCACTTTTTAATTTTTCTGAAAAGGATTTTTCTCATAAATTCCTCAAATCACCTTAATGGCAAACTCAAAATATTGTTACCCATTTTTTAATCCCCTGGCTTTAAATCAGAAGGGGGATATTGCGATGGTGCGCATGTCCGTATGTGGTGTGTCCGGTCATGGACCAAGGTCAAAGGTCATCTGAGGTCATGTTCCAGTTTCTATTTTGGTTATGTTTTGGTTAGGTTTTTGTTTTTTTGTCGTCTCCTTCGAAAGTTTTTCAGATTTTAAACCAACTTGGGGTGAAAGGTGCATAGGGGTCCTTCATTGTTGATTATGTCAAAGGTCATGGACAAGGTCAAAGGCCAAATGAGGTGCCATGTTTCCCAGTTTTGGTTAGTTTTTTGTTTTTTCTGGTCGTCTTTTGAAAAAGTTACAATAGGCACCGGAGTTTTCCGCGATCGCGCAAAACCTCGCAAAAAATTGCGAATTTTTGGGTCTATCACGTTTTTGGTGGTCCATCGCGAGTTTCACGATTTTTGTAAACAAAATAATTTTTTAGTTTTTTATGTTAATTGCAATAAACAAACACAAACAGATAATTAAATCATTATTAGGCAAACGTCGCAAATTGATGACTCGCAAAGTTCCAATAAGTGCAAAATTAGTCAAATGTATAATAATATTAGCGTATAACCCTCCCCTAACCTGGATAGTTGAACATCGATGACCCGACCTTTTTCCATTGTGAAGCGTCATTATATGGTTCGCTTCGGTGCATTAACAATAATATTGAGTATGCTATCAAAGCTAACAACTCGCGGATATCGGGTCTTTGTTCATAATTAGTTACCCTTCAATCTCTTAATCTCATTCGATTAAACAATTCAGACTTGGCCGCGGTAGGAAGGTATTTTCCTTTCATTCCAATTTTCCCGGAGGGAAATCGTAGGTATGCGGAAGAGATGAACAACAACTTCCCACATGTGACATTCATCAGGGGCAAGAGTGGAAACCCGTCACGCGATCACGTCATCCGGGTCCGGGGATTCCCCAATCCCGCGTGCAAAAGTAAATTATTCTCGGTGATGTATGCCAAGGCCTCAGCCCGCGCATCGCCGTCTACATCTGAATTTCAAATATTTTATATTCGGATAAGAAGAAAAATAACATATGATATGATGGTGCTTCTTGTAATTTTTAAGCCGACAAAAAGTCAGAAATGGATGTCAAATTGGAAGTTTGAGCCTTGTTTTTGCAAAACTTTTTCCGTGTTCCTTGTTGACTAGCAGGGCAAACATAGGAATTGCATTTTCAACGATTTTGTTACTTTTAAAAATCGCGCATTTTCGTGCATTTCAAATACGGACGGGCCCGCGCATTTTTGCCGTTTTAAAAATCGCGCAAACGCCCGGTGCCTAGATTACAACCTAACTTGGTTCGAAGGTGCACTGCGGGTTCCTTCATATGTTGTGATGTCAAAGGTCACTACCAGGGTCAAAGTCATCTGCGGTCATTTTCTTCTCCCTTTCTAGATATTATTCATGAGAACAATTTATTTGAATTTTTGAATGCCCTGGCAACTGACAACTGTCACTAACCACCTTGTGTATACACTACCACCTTGCCAGGGGGGTCACGCAATTTTACTTGCTGTATTTTTTTTAAAAAAAAAAAAAAAAAAACTAAATTATAAACAAAAACACAATTTGGGGTCACTTATTAAAAAAATAGAAATTATATTCTATCTCTTTCTCTAAGGCAATTTTTTTGTGTCATCGCCTGAACTTGTTCGGCAGAGACTTAGTAATCACTTTTCTGTCTGTCGGTCTGTTGTCGTTTTTGTATGTCTGTCTGTATGCTGTCTGTCGCCTGACGTAGTGTTCCGGGGCTTGTGTACGATTTCTCTGGAGTTCCGTTAAGGGCGACAATGATGTACCTTGGTGGAAAGAAAAGCGGGTGATGGAGTCTCAGACCTGATTTAGATTTTGGGCGAAAAATATGCAAATTAGTATCTAATTTGCATAATTAACGGAAAATTTTCCCGTAAGCTGTGTACAAGTTTTCTGGAGTTCGTAAGGTGTATGATGATGGAACTTGGTGGATGGCGCGGGCTGGAGAGGGTTCTCGAACTGATTCGATTTCGGGCGTATTTATTTGGGCAAAGTAAATAAGTATGCAACTGAGCTTAATAATATGCAAAAAAACAGCGTAATTGCTTATAATTTGGAAAACGGTACTTGGATACGGAAAATTCCTCATGCAATGAAAGCCTATCATGGGGCGCATCTTTTGTGGCATTTGAAATCTTGTGGAGACAATGGGCTTAGGTATGGCAATGAGACTAATTAAATATGCGTAATTACGGTAGCTCTGAATGAAAGACTACTATGCCATGCAGCTTTTGGTTATCATACCATTGCGGTCAAATGTGCAAGTGGATCAATTAAAGGGGCAGTGTTTGATGCAATTGATCTAATTAACATTCGTAATTGCTGTATCCGCTTAAATGGTACATTGGATATGCAAAATTCCTTCGCTACCACCATGAGACACACTTAGTATATGGTAACCTCTTGTGTGAATCATAATTGTGTTAAAATGCTGTGGGGCCACTAAAGGGGCATTCTTTGATTATTTTAAAATTGGTCAACTAATGCAAATGCTTGGTCCCATTTCAACCAAATTTCTCATGTTGTATGGTCAGGGAAATCTCCCCTTTCAAAAAGAATTTGATTCCGGAGCTTGTTTACCTTACAATAATTTAGTTTGCATGTTTTTTATTTTTGGCATTATTATGTCTGTTTTGTGATTTGGTGGTGTACAAAACGTGTACAAAACAGAAGACTTATCAAAAGGGGGAGTCACACAACAAAGGTATTAACAACATCAATTAGCTAGAATCATTGCCCATGTTTTCATTAAATGATTTTTCTAGTTCTGGTTGTCTTTTGGGTTGCCAGCCTGTTTACATTCTTGGGAAAAGTGAAAATACGCAAAAATTGGGCTTTCATTCATCACACCCGCTTCTTTCTTGACCCCGTAGGCGACTCAATTTAAAATGTGGTCACATTTTTTTTTTTTTTTTTTTTTTTTTTTTAAATTTACTAAATTTAGTGAATTTTTAAGGATTTTTGCATACTTTTCATGATTAATATCTCACAATGGAAAATGTTGTAACCCCTGGAGTGGTGTCAAATGAAAGAGGCAGGAAATAAAGAATAACATAAATGCAAACCACGGGGGTGCACTCCTAACCGTCTCTTGGTTATGATATGTTGGCATTTCAAGATTAATATCTCCCAAACGGACGAGTTGTGACCTCTTGGGGGATCAATGAGAGTGAGAAGTATATAATACATATAAATGCAACCCGGGGGGCTACTCCTAAACGTCTCTTACTTAAGTGCTCATGTGGGGGGACTTTTCAAGATTAATCTCACAACGGAAAATGTTGTGACCCCTAGGGTGGTTGTCAAATGAAAGAGTGAGAGGTTATAATACTATCAAAATGCAAACCCGGGGGTGCTACTTCTAAACTTCTTAGTTATGCGCTTGTTGAGGACTTCTCATGATTAATATCTCGACAATGGAAAATGTTTGCGCCCTGGTTGGTGTCAAATGAAAAGAGCAGGAAGTAAAGACTACTATAAATGCAAAACCAAGGGGTGCTACTCCTAAACTCTCTGACTTATGCTCGTGGGGGAGGGAATTTCAACATGCAAGATTAATCTCTCCACAATGGAAAATGTTGTGACCCCTAGGTGGTGTCAAAAATGAAATAGTGGAAGTAAAACTAGTTAAGAAAATTGGAGTTTATCTGCCTGCACAACTTTTTGGGGACCCCCTGTACTCGCCCGTTTTTTGCAATCTGGTGTGCTGCGTTTTGTCCTTACAATTAAGGCGCGAAAGCAGGCGAGACGTGTGGCTATTCAGAACCCGCTTTTGTCTAAAATAATCAAATCTTCTCAGTTCTTCAAAAAAAAAAAAATGAAATATGGTTGCTACATGACCTCCAAAATCAAAATGCTTGCGGCCTACCGAAACAACTTTTCATTTTTTTGGGCCTATTTTCTTTTCTGGCACATTCTAATCCACATCAGCCAAAGGAGCCATTTGACCATTGAGTTTGTACTATGATTATTTTTGCCTTGTGTTATTTGCTGAAATCCCCCATAACCCCCCAAGGACCTATTTATAACCCAGATGGTGGATTCTTCCAAAAAACCAAACAGCCCAAAGTATTATAATGAGCATTCGCACCTCATAACATAGTTTTGCACCACCATGTTTGGTTTGCATATCGTTGTATATTTGAAAAGCCCTTATGCATATTATTGAGACCCTGTATTTGTTTTTGTTGCATTTAGCGAGTGAAAACAACAAACAGCTGATGGCCATTAGTTGTAAATCTAAAACCGTGTCCGCCCACTTTGCTCCAAAAAATTAGATTTTGGTATCAGAAGTAATATTTTTTTCATTCCCCACCCAGGAAAGTAGGAAATGTTTCCTTGATGTTATGAACAAAAAACTCTCCAATGTGGTGGACCACACTGTCCAATGGGTGGGCGAGTTGGTGTAGCGGTCGAGCGCTCAACTTTCACCAATGTGGCCGGGTTCGATTCCTGGTTAGCCAGTGTCATATGTGAATTTGGTGGCCGAGCCATACTCCTCCTCACAGGTTTTATCATGAGAACTTCGGTTTCCTCCTGAATCTAAAATCGGACTTTTTTCCATTTTTGCCCCGAGATTCTGGGGGCACCCTGAAATGCATATAGCAAATATGGGTTATGCTGGCGAAATGCCGTATGGTATAAAAAATTGAAAGAAACTCCCCAAATAAAAAAAATCAAAATGTGGTGGACTACACTAGCTCACCCATACCACAGAGCAATGGGCCCAATTTTGTTAACATCAATGCTTTTTATTCCAAACAGATGGAACAGTTTAACTCTAAATTTTGTGATTACATGTGTGGGTGATTTTGCTTCCGCGTGATGGAGAAATATCAAAGGAAAAAATTTAACGGGATCAAGTTGCCTACCTTTATGTGAAAGCAACTCGTCACATTTTACTTCAAAATGTTGCATGTGTGTTTGTTCAGAACTACTTGAAGGACTAGGCAATGCTAGTCACATTATCAGCAATTGCACTGATTTCTAAAATGAAGTGCTAACTCTTATGTCCAGTTGTGCTGGGGAATGTTAAACGTTTACACGAACGGAAGTTGTCACTAAACGTTTAGAAAATTAACTACACGTTTACACGTAAGCAAAACCTACTAAATTTTGTACGTATATTTAATTGCTGCAGTCAAATTTTCACCAAAATTACCCCGCGTCAGTGAAAAGTAAAGAATAACAGTTCCCATGCTCTTCTAGAAATGGTTTCCGACATTTTACGGAACGAAATAATCCCTGTTTACCAAGTCTTGTGCGTGAGTGGGTTGACTTGGAATTATTCACCCGCAAATACCACGGCCCAAATTATGCGGTGCTTCAATTTACAGATGGGATCTACAAAAAAGTTTAAAATGCAGCGGTATGGCAGCTTCCGCAGTGATTCGTCGTTTTGGATCTTTGGGATATTCAACTGCTTTATTTTGGCTAAACAAAATAGGTAAGTACAAACAAATTTTGTATGTTCAAGATGAGTTAGAAGATTGAATGCAAAGCCGGGTAATAACCCGATTACGAACGATTATGGCGCAAGAATTGCATTTGCGTGGAAGCCCAAATGCGGCAGTCGTTAACTTGTTACGATCGTTTTCAAACGTGGAAACGAACGGAAAGTCAGAAACGTGTAACAACGGATAGGAAATTAAACGTAACTCCCAGCTCTAGTCCCGTTTCCCTGATTTGGAAAGAATTCTTTCTGATCACATGATACCAAAACTTCACAGGATAAGTGTGGCAAAAGGTGGAATTTAGAAAATTAATTTTTGGATGAGGATAACTTAACATTTTCTTGACAATATATCCGCAGTTTGAGATGGTGTAAAAGCACTTGTTTTTCATATATTCCTTGTAAATTTTAATTTGAAAAAAAAATGAAAAATGACTGTGTAACGAAAAGCCATTTAAAAAATGTAACCCCTCCAGCGTAATCTTGGGGTGTAGCTCAAAAAACATGGATTCTTACAACCACTTATTTCCACGTAGTTGAGTGCATCACAAAAGTATTTGAGGTTTAGCTCCCTGGGCACTACCACCTATATTATACTCTGTCCAGGAAATTATTTCTCCTTTTTCGCGGGGTTTTGCCGTTGCAACGGTCGTGCTGCAGGTGTACGCACGACCTACGGCCTGTTTGGATCGTTTACAGGCGGACCGTGATTGGCTACCGATCTAAAATTTAGCTGTTGTTGTTCAAATTGTGCTAGCATATTGCTGAGGCGTGTTGAATTGGTGGAATTGGGGGGGTGGGGCCTTGAGTACAGCCGTGTGACTTAGACGTGCAACTGAGAGAAAATAAATAGATGGATTAACAGTATACAAGACATGGCTGAGATAGCCCTATGAGGGACTCAATCAAATAGGTTCTAATCTCTGAAAACATGCGAAACATTATTACAGGCATCATTATTTTCATTACATGATTAATACCTTCCAAGTGACATTAAAAAATGGTTTTGTTTTTGTGTTGGTTGTGATTGTTAAATGCTGATACATGTGGGTTAGGAAAGACGGGCCAAGCAACTGCATTAGTGTCTTCAATCACAGGACACTCCATAGACCTGAAATCCTGTTCACTGAAAACAGCTCACAACTTATAAACAGTCAGTGTTGTCATACCCGCGATTTGGTAGCGGCGACTTCGGAAGATTACCATGAACCCAAAAATTTTTTGTACCATGTTTTTCTTGGTCAAATTTTTAATACAGGTGTATGGGGACTTTCTGTGTTGCTGCAACTGTTAATGATTTGGGCGACTTCCACCCCATTTACCGCGATTGGGCATGTATTTTGGCAACCCTGATAACAGTCATCGTAGAACTTTCATATTTTTTGCAGGATTTGGTGAGAACATTTTACAGTCCACATTCATAATCAATTGTCAAAAGTGATGTGCACTGCTTCTATTTGTACCCTTTGACTAAAATGACATCATTTTACGTGTTTTTGTCTATTTTTAGTGGTTGGAACGGAGACGAAACTACAATATAATGGTTTGCTGGGACCTTCCTGGGCCCCCAGTCTAGAGGACCTCTTACAATTTAGTGGTCGTAGATTCACTATAAAGACAGTACTCATGTTAGCTGTCAGGTTAGTACGATCAATAGAAGTGTTTTATGAAGAATCAATTTGTCTTGAGTGACCATGACAGCAATCTTTGTTCAAGTAAAATTACAATATGAGTGGTACAATGTATTGAATTTCATTGGATAAGTTTTAGTGTGTGTGCGTGCATGCACAAGTATGGGCAATTTATGTGTACGTTTGTGTGTTTGCTTGTGGTGTATGTGATGCTGAGCATTATGAAAACCTTTTCCACCAAGGTCAGTATTTGAATGAACATTGTCAAAGTGAGGAAATATTGGGGAAAAAGTGTTCCCTATGTACCCCCCTTTAAACGTCTACAGGAAACAAAGTCTTGTATTTAAGGCCGACAATACACTAAATACCCCTAACCCTAAGGCCCCCCCAAAATTAAAAAAAGAATTTGGTACATGTGGAACTCTCGAAAAGGGGGGGTACATGAACTCTTGCCAAATATTGTCAAAGGTGACGGTAAAATATGATCCTTGCTTGTGTGAAGAATGGCTGTGGCTGCAACACATAGGTGTTGTTGGAGATATGGGCAAACTATTCGCTCTGTGAAGGGTGTTTGTCCAATTATTTGTTTCTTGACAGTGTGTATGAAAATGCTTTCTTGTATTTTTTATTGATGGTAGTTGGGGTGTGTGGATGTGTGAGTGTGTGTGTGTGTGGGGCGGGGGGGGAGGCTAGCTCCCTGAGGAATCAGTGCCACCACTATAATTTAAATCGGGACAAATCTGTTTCACAGCACTACTAAAGGGAGACTCAGAGATTTCAGATGATGGCGCCCCCAATTAATCTTTATCTTTATCCAGGGTAACTTCTTCATATCTAGTACTGATCTCCAAGAAAAAGACCTGCACAATATTAATTAAATATATTCAAAGTAATCAAAACAAAATAGCAAATTATAAAACTGGACAATATCAGACAGCATCCATAGATTACCAGTTATCACAAAACCTACCAACCCACTCATATAATACGTGCAACACCAATGCTTTTACTAACTTGTACAAACGCAACACAAAACACCACGCATATGCACACACACAGTACAACACACACAAGTGTTACACATATACAATTGCCATAAACCACAGACATTACAAGTAAATTCACATACATGAAATGGAGATTACAATTGTACTTGCAGTGTAGATGTAGCCCAGCTGCTTTTCTGCCCACAAAAGGTAAAATGAATGACAAGCATGAAGTAAGAATGGCATTTTTCAACATGTTTAAATCATGTGTATTCATAATTATGTCAGACAATGAGTACAGCTTTTCCATACCTTGGCTCATCTATAATAGAAGGAACGTTTACCTTGAGTTTTGTTCCAAAAGAGGACAACAAGAGTTTGGAACTTTGACTACGAGTGCATTTTTTTTTTTTATGCTCAACAAAAGAAGGCTTGAAACTCAAATAAAGTGGGGCAGAACCATTGAGACATTTAAAGACAAGAATAACGTTTTCCAACCTTTTATCAAGTTTACACCAATTTAAAGGTGCATTCTGTGATCGTAGCACATTTGGTTATGATTCAATAGATATCCTCAAGAAAAGGTATTTCCAAAATTTCAGTTGATTCTGATGTTGCGTTTTTATGTTATGAGCAAATTTGTTGTAGCGCACTGCCCCATAGGCCACTGTGTTGTAATTTCTGTCCGTTTATGGACAGAAAAATACAAAATTATGAATTTCTTCTAGAGTAGATCAAATTTGCATGTAAGATAGATTAGGCACACATACTATACTTGGGCCAATGGTTCACATGATAAAACTCAATTACTTTGAGGTAAAAGGGGAGGGGGTGAGGCTGTTAGCAGAGAAGTGAGTTTGAAGCAAATTTTGGTGTGCTTCTAAAATTAGTTTAGATCAAATTAAAAATTAGTACACTCAACGTACTTGCTAAAGCAATGGTCTTTCCTCATTTTTACTATTGCAGTCCTGTGTGGTCCAATTTCACTGTTAACCACCAAAATACACTTCAAATTCTGCAAAATAAACTTGCTTGCGTGCTTTTCCATGCAGACATCTGGACTCCAATAGACAAAATGATGGAAGACCAAAATTGGGTAGAACTTGATAAAAGTGTCTTAAAAAATTGCTTCTAATTATATGTCTTCTTTTTTTACTTTAACCCACTCAACTCATACCAAAAGTACCAGAAGCCAATCTAGTAACACCCTGATTGTACCATCATGGAACATTATTGCTTGCAAGCGAACATTTCATTATAGAGCTGCTAAGCTCTGGAACAGATTTCCAGTCGATATTCCTTCCAACGTTTTGGACATGAGTTTGCTTAAATTTAAAAGTGCTATTGCTTAGTACTGCTATCCTATAAATGTTTACTATATCAAAACAAAAAGTCCCTGATGATTCTCTAAGTCTTATTACTTTACTTTGGGACTTTAAAACATTTGGAGTGACTATCTTTAAAAACTCTGAGTTCGCCTTAAAAACCCGTAGATCTTTGAGAGTTGGAGCATAGGCATTATTGCCATCTGTGATATCAAGGCCCAAAAAAAAATGCTTGTCTCAGCTTCATGCTGGCATAGGTGTAAAAAATTACATTCTACTGCACTTCTTTTTTTAAGCCTTTCAAGAGATCTTTAACGCTAAAAAAAAAAAGATCAAGAAAAAAGCAAAATGTGGAAGCAAAGTGCCCCCCCCCAAAAATAGTTTAAAAATGCCAAAAAAAACCCACTTTCTACGTAGCACATAGGTTTTTAGACAAACAAGAGAAAAATGCAGTATTTAGGATTTGGAGCTACAGGAAGCTGAGACAAACTCAGTGGCATAACCAGCAAGGGGGTGGGGGGGGGGCGCAAGCTCCCCTGCTCAGAAACTAAGCCCCCCCGCCAGTCCCCCCAAATGAACTGACCGTTTGTACAGTGTCATGGAGAAGGGCCCAAATTCGTCCCCTCAGAAAATGCCTCGGCACCCTTCTGCCCCCCCCTTGCAAAGGTCTGGTTAACTCTTCTTTTTTCCGACGTGATTATAGTTTCCATATCACAATGGTGAACAGATTGCCACTCAAGATGAAAAACAAAATTGGTCCTCCAGCTAAATAGGTATGCTATGATTAATGATTTGTCATAGCTGGCAAGGTGCATTTTTAATGACATGTAACTTTCACTTTAAAATGCATCTGGAAAATGTACATGTTTGCTATAATAGGGGCTTCTGGTAAATAATAGAGTTTTTCGCATTAAGCGGAAGATCAATCAAATTTGAGATCATTTGCCGGATTGTAGACTTCAAATCAGCCACCAAATTTATTACCATGTTTACACAAGAGAAGTTGAATTCATATTATTTTTGAAGGATAAGCATAAATTAATTTGAGTAGTAGGTGTTTACACTGAAAGTGGGTTTTAGAATTTGCATTCACAAAATTGATTATACCTGCTTGAACCTCTCAAATATTGGGAAGTTTTACTTCTTGTTCAATGAAGATTTTGTGTGATCTTCAACATGGCGGCCATAACAATGCGCCAAATTACCACCACCAATGCCCTGCTAAATTTGGGTTGCTCGTGGTGGCTGTGATTGGCTTTTCTGTGAAATAGTCCTAAATATGATCAAACTAACTGCAAAACTAGACAAAAAAGAGAAACGACGCAGTGTGAAATCAGTGTGACTGCGCTATCTTCATGCTCAGTTGTTTACAAGCCCAGGTTTACAAGTGGAGTTGCATTGCTTGGTGATAAACTGGGAATGCACAGCACGATGCGGTCAATGTTCATGGCCACTAGACATGAATTGATTATGTGTTTTGTATATTGCAAAAAAATAGAAATGAATGACAACTTTACAAATTCAGTAAAAGTAAGTTGCAAAAAAGAACTTAAGAATTGGACTTTTGAAGTCCGTAGTGATTACGACTGTAAATGTTTTATAGTAGCCTCCATTTTGTGATTGAAATTACCAAATTACCATTTTATTTATTTTCTCTATTTTACTTGAGAAAAGATTTTACCAATCAACACAACGGAAACAGTACTTTTGTTTAATTCATGGAAGGAAAAATGGAATTCCCCTAATAATGCTATATTTGAGATCAGGCCAGATGTTTACTACAAGTCAGAATTGAAGCTATGTATATAAATAGCTTGGTATTTTCCAAGTTATTGTGCAAGATTGCAAAATAGGTAGTTTTCCATGATGTCATAAATATAAAATGAGGCAATGAATGTCATTATGTGAGATCCAATTGGACAGGATTAGGTTATGTTTATACATGGATGATGTTGTAATGCCTGTTTTTAGATGAAAAAAAAAACAATTGTGAAATATAAGGAGATTTTGGCAGTAGTGGTGGCTCTCCAGTATGGTAGTTCAAAGGGGAAATTTACGATGGACAGACTTTGGGGTTACTTTCGGATTATTGTACTGCAGAATATTAGTGTCGTCAAGGGGACAACCCCATCGTTTTTGAACTGCTGGATAAAATTATTTTTAAGTCTGAGAAGATTCTGTGGTATTGTTTGCTGTGGATTTATGACGTTGCATACTGTCATTTGGGTGTCTTCGCTGTGAGGACATTATCGTTGAACTGCAAAGCTTCTCTTATTTTGCGACATAAGTCGTAGAATCTGGTGGACTGTAAGACTAAAATCTTAACTTGAGTGTATGATTATTTGTATTGTAATGCGTTTTGGTATTCCAAATTCTTGAACATCAATTTGATTAAAACTCATAATGAAATCTGTGTTATTATAAAATTCAGATGATTGTGAAATCGCTGATGACTCAATCTTTAGGCCCAGTGTAAAAGGGCTATATTATAAACACTGTCAACTTGGACACACACAGTATGTTGTGTATCTTCAAAGACACAAGCGGAATCGAATACTGAAATGCCTTGTATGTTGTTGTTACCCTAATTATCCTGATTTTGTAAAAGCGTTTAAATTGAAAATATAATAGCATCTAGCAGCGGTTACCTTGAGCGGAGCTACTGTAGAATGCTGATTACTATATATTTCCCTTTACTAGGATAAACCCACTCATCCTTTTCTTCTAAAACTACAGTTTTAATTTATATTGAGTAGCTGTACTTTACGTTCAGCATTACCGTGAATGGCTTGTATGAGTGGGTGTGGTGTGTGTGTATCCTTGGTTTCGATAAGAATTAAGTCTAAAACAAAACAAGGTCATCGTTTGCTGTAATTTACAAGTGGGTGCATGTCTCGCGAGGCATTTGTATAAAGGTCATATGTATGCCAGAGTTGGCAATTTTCAAGAAATATTTCTCATCTAGAAATCTGGTGGGAATGTTAAATTTAGCAGCGTGAAAGTTACTAATTTACTTGTTGAATATGACATGACAAAAGGGATGAAAAACTTAGATTTCACTTAGGCATAATTTAATCCATATAGATACCAGAGTACTGAGTCAAACTTGAACCCTGTACATGATTGGAAAAATTATTGAAGCCTTATTTGACAAAGATTGAATTTGCTTTTATAGATGCATGTAATATAGGATTTATTTCCCGACCAAGCAAAATAACAAAAACAGGCACATGGAATACAAGGATGTGATTCCCACGCTTGAAAGCCTGTGATTCGTTAGGACCGATTCGTGGGTCAACAATTCCTTCTACAGTGAATTGCTTAGTTCAAGAGAGCAATTTGGCCCCATTTGGATCAAGATTTTCCTCACTCACGTACATAGGGTTTTTAGTAAAAACCAGTGGAGGGTGTGGGTCTTTTATTTCAAGCAAAAAAATTGGGAAGAAATGTATAAAATAAAATTCATTTAAAAGGGATTAGCAGTGAATTTGCTAATTCAAAACATCGGAGAAAAGCACAAAATTCATATTTTTATATTTGTTACTGGCATGGATATGCGAACATAACCTGCAAGTGGTTGTTTGATCCGTTTATTAAAAAACAAGGCAAGTTATAGTACTTTTTATCGGTTCTGTAATTTATATACGTGCGTATCAAAATTCCGACTGAGATAAAAAAATCTTTCCCGGTTGAATATCACAGATTTTAGCATGATATTGGGCACAATGATCAATACCAGGTGACCTCAAACACAAACATTTGATTGATCTTTGGTTATTCTGTACTGTGTAAACAACAATCCACAATCCTAATTTGTGTTTTTTCCCCCAAAGTATGTTTTAAAGTGAAGTCAGTTTCTATTTGGAGATGCTACAGATGAAAATGGAAGGGTGATTTTGGCACCACCTGTACAATGTATTTATTTCTAGTGATAATTACCATTGACCTTCTGGACTCTGTTGCCAGCTCTGTGAATCATTCATTCAGTAGTTGACTTTGGTCGTGTGGAAACACAGTTGTTTTCCTTAGAAAACAAATGGGTGTATTATTGCTGAAAATTAATATTGCAACTAGCGGGGGCACCGCGGATTCGCGCGGGGCACACGCTAGTGATAGAACTGGAGCAATCACTGAATGAGGCGATTCATTTTGAAAAGAATACGATCACAAAACAGAAGTGATCACTGAAGAAGTGACACATCTATGGCGACACAGCCACAACCACATCGGTGAACACACACGCATAGTGAAGTGTGACAACTCCTCAAACTCCCGTTATAAATAACCGCCCCCTCATCATGAATTTAGGACTCCCCGGACACAACATTCTGATTCTTTAAACATTTTAATAATAACTCAATTTCTTAATACTTCCCGGTCGAGTCGTGTATAGCCTGTAGCTCGTTTTGCAGTGCAGTTACCATTTCCACAACCAAAGAAACCGTTAATTTAAAACTTTCTAATCTGTTTCTTTTCAAAACTTACTCCCCATGTTCCCTAACCCGTAGGGTTCCCTCATTTGTACACGAACCAAAGCGAAATAACAGACTTGTTATTTACCATTTTTAAAATGACATTTAGGGTTAAAAGCTGAACAAAGCAGTGCCAGGTATTTTACCGTAAATTTTGTGATTTACCGTAAATTTTACAGTTTACAGTAATTTTTTATTTATTTCTGTGTGTTTTTTACTTATTTTATTATTGTTTTATGGTATTTACCGTTAAATTACGGTCAACCGTGTTTGAAATGTAAATACTGTAAAAAACTACGGGAATCTTTCACAGTGTATGATTGGTGGGACGCCCTCCGTTATTTGGCTCCCCCAGCTTCTTTTCCATCTACTCTCTTCAACTCTTTTTGACCCCTTTTCCTGTTTTCGTGTCTGTTTTGCCTTCTGATTGTCTTTCTGCGTTTTCAAAATGTAATTCCTCTTGGAATTCCCTTTTCTGTTTTACTCTTGAAATTCCCCCCTTTTTGTGTTTTTACTCTGTTTTGCGTTTAGTCGTCTTTTCTTGGCTTCCTTTCTTTCTATATCCCTCAACATTTCCCCTAACCATGTTAACGTTTCTCTCTTATGTCCGTCTCTCCCCCTCGCCCCTCCTCTCTCTCATCCCCTCCCCTCTACAATTTTCATTTTTTCTGATGCATTCTGTTTCTCTCCCCGGGGGGGGGTACTCAGTTGAAAGGGTAGGTACATGTGTGCCGCCGATATGGGTGCGCATTTCATTTCAATCATTCACCCCTTACTATAACAATTGTCGTTTTCCACCTAAGCACTATATTGATTGGTCATTTTTTGAGGTCATTGCTCCTAATAATGGTCCATTTTTCAATTTTTTGGTCTCAATTTACTATGAAATGGGTCAATTTTTCTGATTTTCATAAATCACAATGAAAATGGTTGAATTTTTCTGATTTTCGGCAAAAGTTCACTATGAAAATGGGCCGATTTTGCTAAGATTACTATGAAAATAGGTGCGAAATTTCAAAGCCAAACATAGAATGGGGCCAAATTTCGGAACCAACTATAGAACATGGGTCATCTTTTTGAATAATTAGGTCACTATAAACCATGGGGTCATTTTTTTACTCGGCGGACGCACACCCGGACCCATTTTAGTCGAGTACCCCCCGGGTTCTCTCTTCTCATTCCATCGCTCCCTTCGACCATCTCTCTTTCTTCTCTTCTCGCTCTCTTATCTCTCTTTTGTCTTCTTTCTGTATGAAAATCTCTCCCCTCCTTCCAAATTAACATTTCCCCCTCTGTCCTGATGTCTTTTATTTCCTTCTCTACTTTTAGTGCAATAAAAACTTCTACCCCGTTTGTTTTGTCATTTTCCCCCTCTATCTCTAGGCGTACGGCGGACGATCACCTAATCATAATCCGCAGTCCGGACATGCACGGCGATGCGTTCACCGCCGCGTCGCTCGGCATCCTTTGCTATCACCATAGAGTTATAACATACCGGTCTTTGGCAAATCAGCAAGTGTTACATAATTACCCACGACGCCTGTAAAAGCGAGGTTTATGATTGGCGACGACTGCGATGACCCATACCGGTCGCTGGCAAATCAGCCAGTGTTTAAATAAATTTACGCAGGCGCGCTGTGAAAGCAAAGTTTTGATTGTGGCGCGGACTGGCTGGCCTACGCTGGAAAAATTATGTAAAATGAAATAAACTTCCAAATCCGATGGGCGCTCCCCAGCAAATTTGCGTTTTAATAATATAGATCACATATGCATTTGGTGCTTTCCTATAAGCCTTCACAATACATGCAGGCATTCAGTCTAATAAAACCATCAACAATGTCAGCCATTTTTTTTTATTGAGATTGTTACATAACACAATCTTTACACTGTAGTGTTTAAGCTTTAACAATTCTCTGCTTTTAAACTTGGCATAATTAGTATGGGCCATTAGATGTACCGTGTGTCCCAAAAAAAAAAAAAAACGCAACACTCTTGGTCGCAGGCCCATAAGTTTAGAACAAAAGCATGTGACTACTATCTTTGTGTGGCAAGTAAGATAGGCTGCTAAGCTAATATCCTGAAAAGTTCATAAAGGTAGGTTCAATTTTAGATAATGAACCCCTCATCCATTACCCCAAACCCATTTTACAAAAAGGAGGAGCTGGTTAACCACAAGACTGGCCAAATGAAGAAAGATGGCAAATACAATATTATTGCAATCACATTACTTGCCCAAATTTCTTGCAGAACAAATTATACTGGATCAAATGACTGATTCATAATTATTATTTAACAGTATTGGTGCTAAAATATTTTCCAGAAGAAATAACACTATGACTAAGTCATAGACAAACTCCACATTACATAATGATTAAATGCTTGGGCTACAACTTGCTTATTAGGGAGTGTTCATAAATACTTTGGGTGGGGGGGGGGTTTGTAAAAGTTGGAGCTTCGGACATCAAAAATATTTTGATCCCGCCCTTTATAGGTTCAAAATAGTTCGATCCCCCCTTAAGGGTCCCCTTAAATTTTTTTGATCCCCCCTTATACCTTCTGACAAAAAAAAGCAGACCAAACTGCATAGTTGGGCCCTGCAGTAAAGGTAGAAATTGATGATTTTTCGGTCATTCGACTAGCATTATGTCCTCTTCTCACACAAATGCGCGGAACCCCTTTCGCAATACCCCTTGTATATATTTACTATTTTATGCAAAATTGAAGAGAGCCTTTTAATTTTTTTTTGCAAGTTGTTCCCCACAAATACCAAGTTGACACGTGTTGGTAACGGTCTAAAAGTCAAAAATCGTATCATTGATGTGTAAGATTTGTTGGGGTGGGTAGATTTATAGCCTATGTGTCTGCAATAATAAGTTAGAAAAGTTGTTTTATAGAAGAAAACGATTGTGTTGATGACCCGGGGGTGGGTGCGGAGGGGGTGTCCTCGCAAAGCGCGGACTGCCTCACAAACAATCCACTTTCCTAGATACATTTTCTCTTGGCAACATTGGTGTAAATTTTATTTTTTTGACACTGGGGAGAATGGGGTTTTGATGAATTTAAGATGAATGATATAGGCCTAACAGGGTTTGCGCTAATTTTTGCCATTTAGAATCCAAACTTGTAACAAAATGTGCGCGAAGCTCACAGAATCTACCATTTAAAACTATTATGGTACATTGAGGTTATTTTAGGTCAAAACAATGACGTAGCATCAACATTGGGGGAGGGATTTTGACCAGCCCCCTCGGAGGATATATCCTCCATCCCAGGAATTTACCCTATGCTTGCAAAGATACCCAATTTTAAAATGTCCAATGTGGCCTCCACAATGAATATAAGACTTAATATGGGCGCATGGTAATTAAAAGTAAAAATCTTAAAAGGTATGTTTGTTTTGGGGGGGGGAATGAGCATCGATCTTTGTAGATAGTTCATACCCCAAACATAAACCTCAATTTCAAAAGAATGCTGAAAAAATGTGGCTGTTTGCAGACAGCCTAGCTACATTGGAATCACAAAGGTGGAAACTAGGTAAAAATAGTAAGTGAAGTTGTTTCTGGCCTAAAAGATTAGGGTGGCTCAATGTTGATCTGGGCACTGATTATACGGGAGTGTGGGCACAGAAAAGGTGCCTCCTTCCAGCTCAAAGGAGGGAAAAAAAAACAAACAAAAATAAAATAAAAAAATAACCACCAAAATAAAACAACCATCCAGTCATACAACACTCACACAAAAATCCATACCTCCCCACCTCTCCCCCCCAACTCCGCTCGGAAACCCTATTTTCAACATTCTTTTTTCATCACACCTTTTTCTACATTGAACCTTTGAGTACATTCCCAATCACATTTCAAATTGGAATTATACTTTGGTCAAAAGTTATGTTTTGAATGGAGGCAAAATGTCCTTAAATTTTTTATCCCCCCATATCAATACCATGGTGGATTTTTTTATCCCCCTTTTTTGGGACCTAAATTTTTTTGATCCCCCCTCATAATTTTCCAACCCCCCCACCAATTATTTATGAACACTCCCTACTAAAAATACTGTTACTTCTAACTTTGTGAAGTAAAACCTCTGTTTTCAACACACAACTCAATCACAATATCAATATATTCATTCTGTCATTAAATTTTGGGTTAAGATACCTCTTTGTGTTGGTCGTCACAAAATGATGATGAATGATTAGCCTATCCAATGCAGTCTTATTTGGACAATACGAAGAGTTGTTGATCATACTTTCCTAATTCGGATCTCAGGGATTCGTGTGGTGTTAAAATGCCTGTTTTTTAGCTGTTATTACCAATGGAAAACTTCATATATTAATATATACCAATTGAAAACATTCATAGTGTTAATGATCTGTGAGCAACCTAAAATAGGGGGAAATGGTGGTTAGACTAAGAGATTCATTATTGGTGGTTCTGGGGGCAAAGCGTACAGTGGCGTTGTTGTTGTTAATAGCGCCTCAATTTGGTTAATGTTCCGCAGGTTACTTGATTCTGGGGTCATATCGTAGAAATAGTAACCCTATCTTATGAACTTTCAGGGATATATATAACAGTACCTATTAATTAAAACAAAGAAGTCAGTAACATGCTTTTGTTCAAAACTTATGGCGCCTGTCACAATGTTGCGTTTTTTTTTTGAGCCACGGTGGGTACATATTAAAGGTGCAAGGAGAGATTTTGAGGCACCCAAATATTGTGTGTAATTTCATAAAAGATTAGACACTCAATAGATTTGCTTACCTTGTATTTGGTACAGAAATGTTTTAAAGGACACGGCACATTTGAAAAATAGTGACGCCCTCTAGATTTTTCAAAAGTGATAGTTTGCATGGTTGTAAGCTTTTTATATACATTAGCCCCTCACTTGACATTATTAACCAGTCAGCGTTGCTTATGGGTACAAGAACGATTTATAATAATGTCGCCAGGACACTTAATGCAGCAGACGACTTGGGTAATGGCGTTGCTTTTGTTAAACACAAGAAAACATAAGCCAGAGTTGATCTCTCTGTATGCACCTTGTTGACCTGTCTTGTGTGACCTTTGTGGTGTTAATATCAATGAGTCTGAGTCTAGATATTCATGGTAAGCGACACAGTGTTGGTGAATGAATTGAATGAATGAATGAATGAGGAAAGTTACGGCAAACTTAAAAGTTGGCCCGCAAATTACCTGGATGTCTTTAGTTATTGTCCATCTCTTCTTTTGGTGGCTATTTTTATGTGTAAAATTCTTCCAATGGCCGAGCCGCACGGGTTATCATTTGGAGCAAATTGAAGAATGTCATATTTTATGAAAAATGTGCCAGTGCGCTTTCTTTAAAAGAGCTGGAACTGATGTGATTTTGATTTGCTTAAATTTTCAAAATAAAACATTACCGTATGTTTCCTAATAACGCCCCGGGGGCGGTGCATTTTCAAAGGGGAGGCGCACTGTTGGTAACCCACGCTTTAGAAAGGGTGGGTTTCAAAAATTATAAAAAGTGGTAAAAGGGTGGGATACTGCATTTTATTGCTATAAAGGGTGGTTTTGTAAAAAGGGTGGGTCTGAAATGAAAGGGTGGGTTCTGATAGTTAAATGCAAATTACTATCTGCGCAATTATGTTTGCCATGATGCATCCCAATTTGAAAATAAAAAGTGTCATAACATCCAACAAGTTAGGTTCCACTTAAATACAAATACACTGTACATTTTTTTGTGGGCAAAGTGGATTTTAATTGACAAACAAAAAATTGAAAATTATCTTACTCTGTACGTTATCTCTACACAGAATTGGTAAAAAGAAACAACAGTTTGACAGCTGTAGAATTCCAATTATAAAAAGAGTGGGTTATTACTTTTCAATATAATTTATAAAGGGTGTTTTCATAAAAAGGGTGGGTTAAAAATAAAAAGGGTGGGTTACAAACACCACTGCCAACTATGGCGTTTATTACAGTCAAAAATGGAAAGTCAAAAATCCCTCAAAAATCACCTTACACATGCTTATTTTCGCTGATTACCAATAATACAAACTGTTTTCGCACCTCCCAAGGTCAAAGTTCCATACTAATTAAACTATTACAACTGTGCACAACAGCGATTATGATACGGATTACGACAGTCCCGGCCATTAAATCATGTGATTAAGGTAAAGCTTAACTCAATTTCTTGAATTGTGTTTATCCAAAAAGGATCTTAAGGGGGGGGGCCGTTTATCAGAGCAGGGGTGTTTATAGGAACACACGGTAGGCTGAATTATCGATTTGGCTCCTATCCAAAATTAGAAATTCCACAATTTTTGTTCCAAAAGAGGACAACAAGATTTGGAAACTTTGACTACGATGCATTTGATTTTTTTTTATGCGGCCCAAAGAAAACTGAAACCAATAAGTGGGCAGAACTCATTTGCGACATTTAAACGACAAGAATAACAACGTTTTCCAACCTTTTAAAATCAAGTTTACACCAATTTAAAGGTTCATTCCTTATCTAGCACATGTGGTTATAATTCAATAGATATCCTCAAGAAAAGGTGCTTTACAAATTTCGTATTTGGTCTGATGTTGCGTTTTATGTTATAAGTCAATTTGCTTGTAGCGGGGCACTGCCCACTGCCAGAGCCCACTGTGTTTGTATTGTCCCTGTCCGTTTATGGACAGCAAATACAAAATTATGAAGGTTCTTCTAGAGTAGAATCAAATGTTGCATGTAATATAGATTTGCACACATACTATACTACTTGGGCCAATGGTTTCACATGATAAAACTCAATTACTTGAGGTAAAGGGGTAGGGGTGAGGGCGTTAGCAGAGAGGATTTTGAAGCAAATTTTGGTTGTGCTTCTAAAATAGTTTTGATCAAAGTAACAATTAGTAACCTCCAAACGTACGTTGCTAAGCATGGTCTTTTTCCTATTTTTTTACTATTGACATCCGTTGTGTGCCAATTTCCCTGTAACCACCAAAATACAACTATTCAATTCCACTGCAAAATAAACTTGCTTGCGTGGTGCTTTTCCATGCAGACATCTGGAACTCCAATAGACAAAATGATGGAAGAAACCAAAATTGGGTAGAACTTGATAAAAGTGTCTTAAAAATTGCTTCTAATTAATAGTCTTCTTTTTTTCACTTTAATAACCCTCAACTCATACCAAAAGTACCAGAAGCCAATCTAGTAACACCCTGATTGTAACCATCATGGAACATTATTGCCGGCAAGCGAACATTTCATTATAAGCTGCTAATCTCTGGAACAAGATTTCCAGTCGATATTCCTTCCAACGTTTGGACTGAGTTTGCGTAAATTAAAAGTGCTAGTTGCTTAGTACTGCTATCCTATAAATGTTTACTATATCAGTAACAAAAAGTCTGATTGATCTCTAGTCTTACTTTGTAATTTACATTTGAGGTGACTATCTTTAAAAACTCAGAGTTCGCCTTAAAAACCCGTAGATCTTTGAGAGTTGGAGCATAGGCCATTATGCCACTGTGATAATCAAGCCCAAAAAATGTCTGTCTCAGCTCACCGCTGCATAAAGTGTAGAAAATTGTACATTCTCCCACCTCTTACATCTTTTTTTTAAGCTTTCACGAAATCTTTACACGCTAAAAAAAAAAGATCAAGAAAAAGCAAAATGTGGAAGCAATGCCCCCCCCAAAAAAAAATATTTAAAATGCCAAAAAAACCCCACTTCTACGTAGCACATAGGTTTTTAGACAAAAAACGACATGCAGTGTTTTAGGAATTTGAGGCTCGCTAAGCGAGACAAACTCAGTGGCATAACCACAATTGGGGTGGGGGGGGCTCAAGCTACCCCCGCTCAAACTAGACCCCCCCCCCCCCCCCCGCCAGTCCCCCCAAATGAACTGACCGTATGTACAGTGTCTATGGAGAGGGCCCAAATTCGTCCCCTCATAAAAGCCCTCGGCACCCCTTCTTGGCCGGCCCCTTTGCCAAGGTCTGTTAACTCTTTTTTTTTTTTAAACCCTGACTATATAGTTTTCCATATCACCATGGCGAACTATATTGCCACTCAAGATGAAAAACAAAATTGGTCCTCCAGCTAATAGGTATGCTATGATTAATGATTTGTTTGTCATAGCTGGCAAGGTGGCATTTTTTTAATGACATGTAACTTTCACTTAAAATGCATCTGGAAAAGTACATGTTTTCTATAATAGGGGCCTTCTGGTAATATAGAGTTTTTCGCATTAAGCGGAAGATCAATCAATTTGAGATCATTTGCGATTTGTAGACTTCAAATCACCACCAAATTTTATTACCACCGATGTTTCAACACAAGAGAAGGTGCATTCATATTAATTTTTTGAGGATAAAGCCATAAATTATTTGAGTAGAGGTGGTTTACCACTGAAAGTTGGGTTTTAGAATTTGTGATATCAAAATTGATTATACCTGTTGAACCTCTCAAATATTGGGAATTTGACTTCTCTGGTTTCAATGAAGACGTTATGTGATTCTTCAACATGTCTCTGCGGCCATAACAAATGCCGCCAAATTAACCAACCCAATGCCGCCTGCGAAAGTTGGGCTTGCTCGTGTGGCTGTGATTGCTTTTTCCTTTCTGTGAATTATCCTAAATATGATCAAACTACTGCAAAACCAAAAGACAAAACTAGAATTTAGCGGTTCTCGTCTTTTCGTTTTCCGGGGTTTTTGGGATTTTTTGGTTCCTTCCGGACCTTATTCTGGCGTCTGTGGCGATGGAGGCCCGGATGTAGGGGGGGGGGGGCTTTTGTGAATGACAATTAAATTTCAGATCGATTGCTCGTAGGAGTGTCTCTAATTTTTTTTCAGGTAGGATGTGCGACCCGATTTTCCGAACTTGGGTGCTTGGAACTTAATTTGTGTCCAAAGTAGGGGCCCAAAAACTAAAATTTTGTGAAATTTGCCGGATTTGGAGCCGAAATTGGGCTAAAATTGAGCTTTTGAGGCAAAGGTTAACCAAAGGATGACCTTATGAACCTGAATTGACTTCAAACCAAATCAACCGGTCTCGGACACAGTATAAGATCTGTAAATTTTTACATATTAGCATGCGGACATCTGCCAACAAAAATACGGTAAAGGCTATTATCCTAAAGCTCATTTAATTAAAATCTTGGAAATTTGTGTGTATTCGGTGAGTTATTAAGAGCTTGGGAATATGTAGGGATAAAAAGCACTGATGACCACACCAAGACCTTCAAATCCCACTCCAGCATCTTGATAGGCGTTCGCGAAAACAGCAGAAGGGCTGTCGTGGGGTATTTTGTCCTTTGAAATTTTAACTACTTTTCCGATGTTTACTTTAAAAATCTGTGTGCTATGTGATCAGAAACTGTTGCGGTACGAAAATGTAGAATTAAAGAAAGTCTACTCAGCCGTGTCAATGGACCTTTAAATTTACTCATAATGGCCTGAAATCTAACGACGTAAATACACTTGGCTGTTTTTCCAATACCCGCAAAATACGATATTCTATAGCCTTTTATACTATCTGTGACGGTAAATTTCAGGGTATTTTACACTGTAAGGTCTAAACCGTCTAAGGAATGAGTTTCTTCTCATAATGCCTTCATGATAAAACCTTTATGAAGTTAGGTTGACTTTGCTGCAGTATTTAACTAATATTATTTCAAATTACATAGAACTTTTTTAACAGCCGTGACCTTCACGCAAATCAGGACAAACGATTTTGTAACAGCCGTTTTATTCTTATAATAAAAACCAAAAATTATTGGGATTACGGAACTCCCGTAAATTTTGTCCGTTTTTTACGGAGAAGTAGATAGCTGGTTTAAAACCGTATAGTCAGCCCAAATTTATTGTCAAATTTATATGTCCTATTTTGCTCTTAAAGGGATTGTATAGCATCTTGTAATAATATTGCTGTTCTGCGTGAAAACGGACATTGCATTTCACAAAAATAAAAACACAATGGGTCGGCTCCGTAAATGTAAAAAAGTCAGTACCCTAATTATTTAGGTATTGTATTTAATTCATTATCAAATGCGGTATAGTCCTTTACCGTGTTGCTGCTGGGGGCGATTGTTCTGTATTAGAAATATTATTTTGGGGGAACTCCTTCAAAGGCTCTGTGGCCAAGTGGGCTATGATACCATGATCTTTTATTCCATTTTTCATTTATTAAAGATGGGTGACCCGATCGACACACCCCCCCCCCCCCACACACACCACACACTTACTCTACCCTACTCTATCAAAATTGAAGATTTTGTTATCATAACGTTTTCAAATGGGGGGGTCAAAACACTGACCATTTAAATTCACATTTTTGCTACCACTATTCAAACCACAGTACCGATTTATTCAAAATTGTAATCGGATTTTTTGGGACCTGTAGGGAGAAAACTTTTTTCATCATAATTGTTATTCCCCATACGATACACAACAACATAAGAATTAAAAATGAACAATGAAGGGAAATTATTTTTTATTGTCCACAACCACGCCCACTCTAACCATTACAAAATGTGATCGGAAGGAAGGATTTTGACACCGCGAGCACTTTCGCATCTTTGTGCCATGCAAAATCTTTACGCAAACACTCGGTTGCGTTTCGATTAGCGTCTTCACGGTAATACGCACAGATCTGCGTTCGTTTCTTTTCGCGTGGTGTTCTCGGTAAAACACGAATACCCCCAATAACGCGTATTTGTGGTGACAACCAGATTTTAGTACAGGCCTGTATAGCAGACCGGGTCTCCTTTTCTATATAGGGTTCTTTCTCCCCACACCGTAGCAAACTATTTACACGCGACTATTATTTTGCATGCAGCATATAAGCGTCCTCTCCGTAAACGCCCGTCGATATAGCGTCTCATGCGTACCGCCCGTCGCAACCATCGCAACGCGTACGGCACTGGTGGTTAGTCCAGTTATAAACAAATGTAATTTTGCTGGGCAACCGCAAATTTTCGGCTGATTTCTGAAATAATTTCGTCCGAATAGTTTGGAACCCGTCCGGTATCCTCCTGCACCTTCCTGTGAATTTGTCGCAATTTAGACCAAAACTAACAACGGGGCCTCTTATTACATAGCACTCCATTCATAATATCCCCACACATTATGCCAAATTCTAGTATGATACATCAGTGCTCCGTAATTTGCATAAATGTCCGAATATTGCACATTACCCCACTTACGTTTTAAGAAGATATTGGGAAATATGCCAACTTCATGCAACAAACTCACATCAAGTTAAGAGCAGCAAGCAATTAAACTTTTATCTGTGTCCTTTTTTTATGTTTAATAGAAACAAGTTTTTAAATGTTTTCCATTTTTGTCATTCAATGTGGACCCAAAGAACAGAGATGCCGCCAAAACCTGACCAACATTTTGATGTTTTAATTCGATAGGAGGAGGATTCATAACGTAATTGCTGCAACGCTATGAGAAATCAACAACGCGTTTCCTCGCCGCAAGCGTTGTGAGAAAGTCACAACTGTTTGCGACAATCCACAACGCGTGTCCGAAATTTCACAACGGTTGCTGGTCGGCCAATCAGAATAATGAATTTCTGTACATATTTAAACAAAATAATAAATCTCACGCGTTGCGACCCTTCTTCACAAACTCGTTGCGTCAATACGTTGGCCTTAATGGCTTCACAACGGCGTTGAGTTCATTAATCAATTGTGAAGGCTTGCAACGCGTTGTTGAGATTCCGCAACGCGTTGCCTGTACTTTGCAACGCCTTGTGGATCTATATTTTGGAATACGTCACAGAAATTTAACATTTTGATTGGCCGCCAACCGAACGCGTTGCCGACTTTTCCTCACACCACGCGTTGAGACTTTCTCACAACGCGGTTGCGACTATTCTCAAACGCGTTGCGGCAATGCGTTATGACCCTTATGCTTATAAAACCCTTCGCAACACGCTTTGTGAAGGCTTGCAACGCGGTTGTGAATTTCCACACGCGTTTTGCAGATACTTTGCAACTCGTTGTGGGTCTATTTCTTGAAATACGAACACGAAATTCATCATTTAGTTGGCCGACACGAACGCGTTGTGGAAATTTCGGCAACCTCGTTGCGGCAATAACGTTATGACTTAAAGGGTCATTACATAGTGTCATCCCGCTTACCGCTAACCGCTTGCTGCGCTGATGATTAAATTTACGTCACTACTACGCAATCATTTCAGAATCGCTACGGTGACCCAAGCGGAAAGCGTCACGCCGGTAAATCGATCTCCTGCCCCGCGGGCTCCGCTTTGGGGAAAAGCGGTCAAATCGCATTGATTTGACTTGAGTTCAACTTTAGAGCAGTAACCCGCTCCGATGACGCGTGACTATAATAGCTCAATCCTGCAATCGCGTACTCCAGCGTCTTGCCGCTGAGCGGCAAGCGGCCTGACACTATGTCATGACCTTTTATGGCTTGCGATATACCCCGCGTTCAGACAGATGTTTTTGCGTGTGCATTTTTCGGACCGTTTTTTTTACCGCGCTCTTTGGATCAGCGCGTTGAACAGCGCCTCGTTTCCATGCTTCTTCTGACGTCACTGACTCGAGAAGTAACAACGACGTAAATATACCCATACACGAAGATTCTCCCTCAAACAAGGTAAAACCACAATCAAGGTGCCCACAAGTATTATAATGAGCATACGCACTTCATTATCAAGAGTTTTTTTTTGGGGCCACCACCATATTTTGGGTTTACGTATCGTCGTAATTGGAAAATCCTTAATGCTATATTAATGAACACGCGGTATTTTAAGTTCGTCACACTCAGCGAGTGAAAACAGACAATAACACCGATGCCACATGCTATCACTCGGCCTCAATCTCCCTTTCCCTAAAAGCAAAATTAACAGGGGTCCATCGGGAGACTTTTTGTGCATTAGGATGCAGAAATCTTTTTAGATATGCATGGTTTCTTTCATCGATTGATTTGCGCATATTATTGCAGAAAAATCGGTATCGGACAATGGAACACTGGGGAAATGCAACATGATAACATAACGCAGGTGACGCACAATTTTGTAGGTGCGTGTGCTTGTGCAGGCAACAGCGATAACGCGCAGCTGGTGGCGCAACAGCAAGGATTGGCGCGAGAGGTTGAGCGGAAATAACGGTTACGCTGCTGGCCTATTCATTAACACGATCACGCGATTCCCCTCTTGGTTTAATTATTCCAGCCTGTGGAAGTCAGCACATGGAATACCACTACTCAACTCCTTAAGTACAACAGTAAATAATCGATGCAACAGCTGCGCAGTATTAATCGCGCCCACTACAAACGCTGCTAATAACACTCTTAGGCGCAGTCTAAACTCGCGCGCTATTAAGACAGCTGCGCATGATTACGAACAAAACAAATCTCTAACTATACACAAAATACTGTTCATGTATACCTCGTATGTATCGGCGTACTCAATTGTTCAATACGCGTCAAGTGACCATTATAAACAAACGTTTATGCTTGGCTGCCGGACGAACGCCGAAAGTGGTCAAAATCAGGCCATTTCAGGCTGAATTTGATATGTAATGATTTAATTTTGTAAGTAATAGTTAGTAAAAGTTCGGTCTACATGAGGACTGAACCCCTACATCATATAAGGTCGACAAATATCATGCATTCCTTTTGCACTTGTGTGGGACTTTATTGATTTTTGTACTCCAGGTTTTTACAGAGTTACTGGTCTTGAGGGAACTTTCATATGTTCTAAGTCTCCAAAATCCAAATGCATGGCCGAGGAAACGCCATGATAAAGGAAAAGAAAAAAGGACAAGAATTATGAAAAAATGTTTTCACAAAGCAAAATCTAATCTATTTCTAACGTATGGTTTGTTTTCACGGTTTGGTTGATATGTCTTGTCAATTTCTCAGGAGCATCTTTAACATCTGACAACGCTAAGCGTGTATTGCTATTTCGCGCCACCGTTCCTACTTTTGCTTTTTGACCTTCAAAGGTGTGGCCTTCCGCTAACTTCCCTTGTTCACTTTGAGAACATCGTGTCCGGCAACGGTAGGGTATACTACATAAAGCTGGGAAAAGCTTGGACAAAAGTGTTGACACAAAAACAAAAAAACCTTTTTTCCACTGACCTCTACACATGGGATACGGGGTCCGAGTCGCCGATTGAAACATAGGAAGTTGGTTTTTGGACTCTACAATAGGCGGTAAACAATGCTACCTGTCAAACATAGACAATGGTGTGGAATGTGTGCAGCAGCGAGGTGTATGCATTGTTTGCCCGCCATAATTGTAAAGGTCCAAAACCAACTTCCTGTTTTGTTTCCTCGGCGACCATTCAACTGTGGCGGCAGCCCGTTATTCTTATCCATGTGTAAGGTCAGTTGCTTTTGTCCTGGGTAAAAATAGCCCCCCCCCCCCCCCCCCCCCCCCGTCCATCGGAACAAAGTTGCCAGGGGGATAGGACAAGATCCAACCCAACCAACACAGAACGACGTCACTCAACTTCCGCGTACCCGATTTCTAGTCTTTTTTTAAAAAAAAATAATGATGGAGGGCGCTCTTAACGCATATCGAACGCACACACAAATTGACATAAAGGCTAGGCCTGGTCACGGATATTTAAAATCTAACCGACCGTTTATTGAAATTACATTGTTGTGCAGCGAGGTTATACACTAACCTCGACGGATTTTGACGTAATATTTTGTTCTTAAATTTAATATATTTCCTAAGTCTTTTGACGAGGTTTAAGAGAGATTTTGTAATGACACTGAGACAGAACTGCCATAGTAATGCACGTAGCATTCCCCCAAATTACCGTTTGTGGAAACCCCCAATGCCCACATCGAGCAAATCGTGTCCTAACCCCTCGCTGGTTGAAACCTACAGTAAAACGCCTAACAATACTATACTCACCATTGATTGGTAGGAGGCTAGGTTTTAGGAATTGCTTTCAATCAAGCTGATATAAAAAAAAATAAATTTCTACCTTGCAAAATAGCCCGATATGTAAATTGCAAACGAGCAATTTAATTTCCACAAGGGTGCCAACTCTTTGACCAAGATTGTAGTAGAGGATGTAACTTTCTTTAAAAACAACATTTTTACCCTATTTTGAGTCAACTATACACCGACGAAAAATGGGGTGGTAACAATTTTTGACCACCGTTTGTGTGGTAAATAAAAAACCGTAAAAAAATTGACCCTTTTTGTGGACATAATTTATACCATTGTTTTAGTCGATGCATAGTTATGGCTAAGACGTCGTGTTTTAAGTGTAATGCGAAACCAATATACCCCCCCACCCTGCCTATACCGCTCAAACCGCTCTCTATATTCGTAATGAACATAACAACAATGGGCCATTTTAGATGTCGATGTGTCCAATCCACTAATTCACGCCTTGTCATTGCCTAAGTTTGATAGGGCCCCCCAAAAAATAAACAACAACTTTTGTTTACTTTAGGGACGATAGCTATAATTTGGGTTTTTTTTATCATGGGTCCTATAGTGGTTTTTCAAATTTGTCTTTTTCCTTTTCGATTTGTATATTACTATGTATTTAGATTTTTAGGACGGAACTGCCGATTGGTTACTGTACTTACTTTGGTGTACTTTCGCTAATTTCGGTCGTTGGATTACAACTGTCTATTTTTTGCATGGTTTTAACGCTTGGGGGGGGCACAGAGCTTGACGAATTGGCGCTCGGTCGCTTTGACCCATTGAAGAATTCCGAAATAATCAGCGAAGATGGACTCAACGTCAAGATGAGATTCGTGTTTTGAAGCAATTACAAAATGGCTAGACACCAGGAGACGAAATGAAAACAATACATCTAATCCGATTCTTTGAACATTCGCCTTGGTAATTACCACACGGTACTACTCCATGAAAGCATCAAAGTCACGAGTATGTGAAAGATTGCGACGAATGCAGACCCCTCAGTGTGGCAACTCTCAACTACACATACAACTTTGAGTCTGGGGTCGACCGCTGTGGCTGTCCGAGTCGGAACGGCGCACGCCCGCGGCACAAAACAACATATCGGCTACTCTTCGCTGTTGGGGGATGGAGTGGCGGAAGTCCGACAAGTGCATTGGAGTGTTACGATACGCGCGCCGATATGTGGACGATAATAGACACGGTGAACATAGACCACGACGTATGGGAAGTTGGCATGTGCTTGGCACAGAGTTGTACGCGTCGGCGGATTGGATAGTAAATCAGTATTTCACAGCGTAGTGTTTCGATCCGCTAACGAAAACGTGGCACGACGCAGCTCCGATGCATTCCCTCTTCCTTCCTCCGCCGATGTTTGTGATGCGTAAGCTGTTCTTTGAGCTGTATATACGCTATGGTCGGTTTTGATGGCCATACAAGACTACGAACAGTGTAAAAAGTAGGCATATTTTTCATTATTTATCGCCAAAAGTTGCGCCATGTCATGGAATACTTTGGGTATATAATTGTTGGTACGTCGAATGTACATGATGCATCCTTTGATTCGTGTGTCAAAATAAATGTCTATTTTAGCAGTCTTGTAGCGTGGTTCAAGAGTTAAAGTTGTTATGCGAGCCTAACTCATTTAGCAAACGAACAGTTTTTTTGCAGATTCGTTTCATGCATGTGTCTAGTCCTATTTATTATGCTATCCTATAGTTAGACTAACTCGGAAGTGCCTGATGGGTTTAAACAAGCCCCTTGATGACACGTGATTTGCGAAGCTCGCTTCTGTTAAATCTTTTTTACGTGTTAGGAGCCCAAGCCGTCTGAGAACGAGACTGAGATCACTTTACAGACTATACCTATAAACGGCAATGGCGAATCAATGCATCAGTATCATTACTAGTGCTATAAGTGAAACCCTTATCGATAGATTGTAACACATGATAGCTGAGTTGATTGCACTAGATTCTCAACGTAAGTAAATGCGATTCTTTTATGTAACAATGTATCGGAAATTATTAGACCCCCGCAGGACCCGGTAGGCATTCCTGGCCTCGTCACCCCACGACTTAAGCGATAAAGTTTTAACCCTAAAAGCCCGGGGGCGGAATCCGCCCCCCCCCCCCTCGCCATTTTTTGTCGTATCTCACCTATTCGTTATGTTTTTCACGACGCCGAAACTGCATGATTTCTCTTTGAAGCCTTGCGCTCGATTTATGCACCATTTTGAACAAAATCGACCTACGGTTTGACGTGGCGTTTGCGTAATCGCGCACTGCGTGCGTAGAAAAGCTATTCCCATTGAAATTACACCAGAACAGCAGGAAATCCAGTTTTTTTTGTGCTAAGGATACAGTTACACTATGTTTAAATCTTATTTGTTTGATTTATTTGTATAAGAGCATGTGTGTATGCAACTTTGTGACACACATCATGAGCCAAAAATCCAACTTTTTGCTTGAAAAAATGGCGAAAAAACCGATAAAATTTGGGCGATTTTTTTGCGATTTTTCGCATTTTTGGATGACGTCAGTTTTATAATTACGTCACTGTGACGTCATCACGGTAGGTTTGTACTTTTTGGGTATCAATGGACTTCGGGATGGGTCCTAGCTATCCCTTGTAATACAAATATTGATGCCCTAGTGCATGAATAGTAAATATATATCAAAATGTCAAATTTTTGAAATTTTCTATTAACACAAATCAGTACAGAAAGCCGAGTGAAATGACATTCCAAAATTTGACAGAGTAATATTTTTACTATTCCCAAACAAGGCATTCAAATGGGAGTTTTTTTTATAAACGATGCAAAACAAATAATTTTTGAATATACTTACTATCCAAAAATGGCTCATCAGTTATAATAATAACCAACTAGATATATATATAGTTCATCAATCCGTTTGTTTTGTTCCTAGATAGTAGGGGCGGAGTCCCCCCCCGGCGGTGAGATGGGTCCAAAAGCCCCACTCTTTTAGGGTTAAAGCTTAGCCGTGATTAAATAAATAATACGTAGTGGCAACTTCATAACATTGTGTATGTCACTTAACGCAGAACCCCTTAAGATTCTAATGACTTGAATATTTTTTTAATTGAAAAAAAAAAACCTTTCACCATCAGTCAAGGGCCTTTCTTGTTTCGTGGTCAATTATTTTGGGCAAAGTTAGAAAAGTGAAAAATACTGTTAGCGCCCTTTTGGTTATAAGATAATTTTTCTTGTCTAAAATCTTTCTCTTCTATAAGAAACCCTTAAGGGGGTGTTTAGTCAGGAATTCAAAGGATTGTTTTGCCGTTCTTCTTACTTATTTGTTCCAACATATATAAAAGGACATATGGAAGGAATGACTCAAGGAATACAAATATACTTTTTTTTTTTTTCCCCAAAATATGTATTTTTTTGAGAAATCAGAAAAATTTGTGATTTTCGGCCACTTGTTTTATTAGAAATGGTATGGTCAGAAGACGTGCCTGTCTTTTTGTATTCCAGATCCTGGGTTCTAGGGTCGGGATTTCCCGTTTTTTCAAATTGTGCACCTACTTGCCAAATTGCCGCGTGCGTCAATTTGGAGCAACGCAAAGATTGTTCAACCCGATTTTTTAACAAAAAAATTAAAAACTATAAAATACCGACCCTAGATTTTGATATACTCTATACACTGCAAAATTAGGGTGTTAAAGGTTTAACACCCCAGGTGTTCTAGAGGACCACACCAACAGGGTGTCAAAATATTCACCCCTTTGGTGGTTTATTTTAACACCCTTTTGGTGTTAGATTGTAACACGATGTGGTGTTTTTAAAATAACACACTTTTTTTGGTGATGGTTTAAGGTGGCCTGTTAAGTCAGGAATTCCAAGACTGTTTTTTTTTTTGCCGTATCTTTCTTAATTATTGTTCCAACATATAGAAGTATACATATTTGAGAAGAATGACTCAATGAATCCAAATATGATAATATTTTTCCCCAAAATACGTATATTTGGAAAATCATAAAAATGGTGATTTTCACTCATTTTTTTTTGGTCCCTATAAAAAAAAGATAGAAATGTTATAAAAAGTGCCTTTTCGTGTTTTGTATTCCAGAGTATGTTTGGGGTCGGTAGTTCCCCTTTTTCAATTCTGATTTCGCACTATTTAATCAAATTTTTTGCCAAAAAAGGCTAAAAATCCACGTGTTTCAATTTGGAACAACGCCAAGATTGTTCAAAGGTTGGACATAAATCACGATTTTTAAACCAAAAATGAAAAACTACAAAAATTTTTTATACCGACCTAGATTTTTGAGATGCTCTATATGATTCATTTCATTACTCACCGTTGCTGATATGGTTTCGAGTACCTGGGAACCGAAAATCACGACTTATCGCCGAAAGTGAACACAGAGAAATCGCCATTTTGTCCAATAGTAATTGTCCCGTTCGCTACAAAATATGGCCATATTCCAAAACACAAGCGTATCATCTCTTATTCGTCCCACGCTCTGCAAGCCAGGTCAAATTAACTTCATCCGGATACTATGACAAAATTCAACATTTAATGAGGCTCAAATCGTGAAATTAAATCCCATTCTGTTTGCAAAAGCATCTCACGTGGGCAACCATTTAACAATTGCATTCTTTAACCATGGGTAGGCGTCATATCGATCGATGCATCAAGGCGTTTCGGATGCGCTCATTACATCTCGCGCGCCGATTAGCACAGGCGAGTATTGCCTAATACGCGAAATTACTCGCCCTTTTGCAATTCAGCATCCCATGTGATTGTTTTGGTCAAAAATGCGTAACATAGCAAAAGTAAATGAACAAAATATGAGGAAAAAATAAATGATAGAGATTCTGTTAATCTTCGAAAGAAAACATGTTAATGCTAAAACATGACAAACCTCAAAACTGGCCATTTGACTAAGTTCCTGAACTTACCAAGTCCACCTTAACACAATAGAGGGTGTTAAAATCACACAACGGTGTTTTGAATTTGGGACCCTCTTGGTGTGGTCCCCTAGAACACCGCAGTGTTAATTTTACACGCCTAGTTTCTGCAGTGTATATACGATGCAATTCATTTCTGACCTGTTGTTGTTATGGATTTTCGATTAAACGGAACCAAAAATCACGAATTATTGCCGAAAGTGAACACAGAGAAATTTCCATTTTGTTCAAATGTTGTCGTTTTCGTTCTACAAAATATAGTTCTTATTCCAAAACACAGCGTTTCATCTCTTATTTCTTCAACACTGCTTCTGCACCAGGTAAATTATTTCATAAAGTAAAATGAACAATATATGAGAAAAAATGAATATATACGAATGATTCTGTTAAAATATATGCCAATTAAAATGACAAATTCAAAA
>JAMKCH010007912.1:0-30379 GCA_023653785.1 Ophioderma brevispina | reverse complement strand
GGGGTGATTTTGTAAAAGTGTACTTTTGAAATGCAAAAAAAAAGTTGTTTTTAAGGTTAATTTGTACCCCGTTTCATGTAAAAAAGGTGTCAAAATGCTGAGAATGTACTTGAAACTACGCGAAAAAGGGATACTATTTTTTTACTTGGGTGAACGATCATCAGCGTTTACGCCTTTGATAGGAGTGAACACCACACCGGGTAGAGACCATGTACCATTTTACAAAAGTCAAATTCTTGTTTGTGTTCCATTTTTACAAAAACCGATTTTCACCTGATTTTTGTTTAATATGAAAAATCAATGAAAATGACCATCTCACAGTCTAACTCCTGTGGAGAGATGATTCTCAGTCATTGAGTCATGGAGTGTTCACAACAGTTGGCCTTCCCGCCTGACTCGTCCGGTGTTTACTAACACATCGAGATTACAATAGACAATTTGAACAGAACAACGGCAATTGAAAGCTAAATATACTGTGTCCTGTGAAGGTGATTAAGTATCATGTCACAACTATATTTTGTAATTGCCAAGAGGTCACTTTTCACTATACAAGTTTTTTGCAGACAGGCTGTAGATACCTGCTGTATCTAAGCAAGGGTTACATGCATCGTTGATGCTCTCGTTTTCACTATATGCCTACATGAGTGCATTACTATTACGTACGTTAAATTTCCCACGCTATAAATTTGCGAATTCCGAGCACTGGCGGTGTGCAGGTCTCGCAAGTCCAATGCTCATTGCAGATACCCCTTTATGAATATAGAGCCTGCAAACACAGCGCCTTTTCTAGCTCTTAACACTACGCTAGACAAAGTGATAGTCTGTATCATTGAGACTATAGTGGTTTTTGTCCCATAAATCCCTTGGACATGACATACGCACGTGTTAACGTGTATCTCTTTGTGTGAACTGCGCTTTCATGCAATCCAACAGTGCGTCATATTGCGGGACAGCCGCGTACATACATGTAGCTGGCCAAGGGATTTTGACAAATATTAAAATGTCTAATATTGACCTGGGGATTCCCCAAGAGCGTCTTACTCATGCTCGCTTTGAGAGAGAGCCCTGCTTGAGAGTACAAACAAACCGAAGTGTGATTTTGTTGATTCTCGTCGATCTACCGTGTTTCATTTTGTGCAGTGAACTGATCATGTTCTTAACAGATAAAAGTAAATTGGTGTCAGTTTTCGTACGGATATTTACTACTTATCAATTATAGGTATTTTTTCTGGTCCAACTGTCTAATTTTAATTTGGGCCTAAATTATATACATGCACGTAGAGTTGTTTTGAAAGTTACTGCACAGAATCATGTAGCCTGCATATGTTGCAGGTGGTAAATCAAATACTGGTAGAGTACTGTGTAAATTAATATGGTCGACCAAAATGGGTCACATTTTCGCTCTACTTTAACTCCAAACCACACATTCTTGGCTCTGAGATTTCACAGGGTAAATGGAAAATGAAAACTAGTAAGCTTTCTTCTGGTAAAATCTGGGGCTTCTGGGGATGAGCGCGATTAGCGATAGGGCCATGGACCTTTAAGCATCCTCAGTGAAAAAGTTAATCGATTTGGAAGCTTAAAGACACTATCATGTGATTTGCTCAATCAGAAATACGATGTAAAAAATATTAAAAATCGATTGGCAGTATTAAACATATGAGTATCCTAACAAACCCTGCAAATGATAAGGCAGAAGCAACCTAATATAAATCTAGGCTGGCTATCGAAAGGGAGACTAACTTTAGGACCTGGGTTTAAACACCAGAGTTAGTCCTAAAAGAGGGGACCTTTTTCCTTTCAAAATACTCTGAAAGTATAGGTAAGTGAGGAATTCTCTGGATGGGCTGGAACAGCCCCAGCCTATGAGGAAACTTGCCCTCACCCGTGACAGCACACTTTTAGAGTGTTGTTGTAGAAAAAAAAGTCCCCTCTTGTAGGACTACCCTTGGTTTAACCCCAGGTCTAAAGTTAAGTCTCCTGTCAGAATACCAACCTTAGGAATTTTAGTCATTTTCACTGTCCGTTCGGACAACTTATACAACAAGTAATTGAATGGAGATTGTGTATTTGGAATGTTTGCCGTTTTATTCCTTTCCTGTGAAATTATACAGTTGAAAAAGATGGGGAATTTCTATAGACATTAATCCTTCAATTTTAAGCTATTCCTGTCAAATTTCAAATATTTGGACCCTCTCTGAAAAGTCACTGATTTAAGTCTTTGCAAGCGCAGTCGACTGGCAAGAAAATAGAAAGAAAACTAATTTACATATCAAAGTCATCGTGCGAAGTTTTCTGAAACGCAGGCCGACCCGAATTTACACTCTCGGGTCTATCCGCCAACTGCGCCAGTTGACGCATAGAGTTTTCTCGATCAATCCCTGCCCAATTCATGAATTCGATGTGTCTCTGTAACTGCTCTGTCCCAGGGAATTTTGCCATTTTTTTTAAATTTCAGGCAACTTTTGACTTTCAAAAAAGATAAATCATGTAAATATGGTTTGAAATCCATAGGTACCTGCCTTTTGTGAAATGCTTTCAAAAAGCTTGTTTTCCCTGGCGGATCCCCGGTCGAGAAAGCGGATCCAGGATCTCTCAATAGAGGGGCGCTAGCTGCTGCACCAAATATTGTGGCTCATACTAGACCTACACGGCGCCAACGCCCCGCACCCTCACTCAAAACAGTAGCTCAGGGTGCGTAAAGCAGGCATTCTTATAACATGTAGTTTACAATGCGCGCAGAGATCGTTGTGGCCGCCCATCATGACGCTCTGCTCTGCAAAAAACTAGAGGAGCATGCTCCAGGCTAACATCGCCCCTGTCTGTGGTGTTAGAACCAAATTTTCAACTCTCTTTTGGAGGGAAAGTAGTCCTGAGATGAAGTTAAGGCACTATCAGTGTTGAGTCTAAAATAATTTTAAAAACTATTAGATTTTTGCATGCTGTAACAGGTTCGAAATTACCCAGGTGCAAACATGAACAGAGGCATTAACTTTCTTTCTGGGCATGTAGGGTTTGTAATCCTGATGCCATGTGCATATAAATTTAAACTTTGTATGAAGCCAAAATATATGTACAGTATTTTTAGCTTAATTCATAGAAAGTCATTGAGTGCTGAAATGATAAAATTTGAGCCAAACTGTCAATAGTAAATGTACCAGAGTTTGCTATGAATAAAGCAAGTAGAGGTAACACACCAATTTTTTACAATTAGCCTGTGCATGTAACTTTAACACTGTGCAATGTGCATGTACAATTTTGAAGTAATTCAAAATTGTATTCGAAGCCTGGCTGGTAATAGGTGTATAGCTATTACCAACATACCCTACTTGCAATTACTTAGTTGAAGCAACCTTAAGAGGACCGAATTGGTCTTTTAGCATTACTTGTTGGACACTTCTCTACACAGCTGAATGGAGAGTACTACTTTTGAACTGCTGTTTCCATCTTCTCAGAAGTTTTTTTGGTTTTGCAAAACAATAACTAATGAATGGGAAAATTCTACAGACTTTCCTTCCTGGAAATTTCAATATGTTGACCTTTTTTTGAAGGTGAATCACTTATATTGGCTTTAAGTAACTAAATAATTGAGCCAGTAGTTGATGAACATAATAAACAATAACAATAGCCCTTCCTAATCCGGTAAAGACAGGACACACAAAACTGTTAAAAATGAAGTTCTTCCCACCTGTGTTATTAACTGATTGTTGTTTATTAAAGGTTGGCTTTCAGAGCAGGAAGTGTGAAAAGTGGTTTACACCCCTCACATACATGTAGACTACATCCTGATACAAAGAAATGCTTAAATAAATAGGCCAAAAAAAGAGAGGGAAATGCTTATTGTAACATAGGCCAAACAAGAGCTTACATGTAAAGGTAGTGGAGGTATCTTTATTTATTGTGACTACACAACATGATTAGAAAATGGTTGGATTCAGAAAGAACAGGGAACTGGCTTTGCACTGGAGCAACAGATCTCATCTCGCCAAAGGTATGTGTTTTAGTGTTTTGATTGACTTAATGTCTACAGAAATATTTACTGTAATTTTACCCCAGTCAATACTGTACAAATTGACATTTTACATGGCACGCTCCCTACAAAGAACATGAGGGAGATATTCGGGTATGACTGCGGGGAAGGAAATCTGTGCACAGCTGAGAATCATGTGAGCGGAAATCGGTTGTTTGCACATTAGCAAATTCGAATAAACAGAAATTAAAAGGAAAAACATGATTGTGGTGTTCATTCAAATTGTCGTTCAAAATTTGTTTGGAATAAAAGTACCAATTCCGGAAATCGTACGATGGTTTTTAGTGATGGAACAAGCATTTTTCACAAGAGGAAGGGTCAAGGAGTTTGGCCTTATCTAGAAAACATTTCCAGTACAATTTTTTGTCAGATGTTTTTACCTATCATAAAGCAAAATCTGGTAGAAATTTGAGTTGCTGTGACAATTGCAAGTAGATTTCAAAGATATGAGACTTTTTGAGGATGAGTTGTACTTGTTGATGGAACAATTTACCCATTTGGTGTCAAAGTAAATTCGGCCCAGAAAAGTTTTGTTTGTAAAAAATTTGTCTGAAAAAGGATGTTTGAAAATGGCTTGATATAAGTGACCCCTAAAACTACATAACAGACATACATTGTATTGAAAATGGACAGAAATTAACAGCACAGTGGGCCTAGGGAACAGAAAATTTGCTCAACTTAAAACAACAAGATTCAGAATCAACTAAAATTTGCGAAGATTTGGTTTCTCAAGGATGTCTAGTGACGGCAGGATAAAAAAAGGAGTTGCTGAATCACAAAATGCATCTTAAATACCAAATCAGCTTCTTTCTTTTAAGGGAGAGGTCATTATTATTTGCCGGGGGTTGAGGATTGAGGGGGAATATGAAAAAAGAATTGTAAGCAGAGGGGGGATATGAAAATGTCATCTAAAGTGTAGGGAAGGAGAAACATGAACTCGTCGTTTTAAATGACAAAAAAAAATATAAAATTGTGGAATACAAATTTTTGAACGGAAGTGAAGAAGACACCAATTTTTTCGCCAAAAGTTTTTAAAATCTCTATGTTCCTGGCATAAATGACACGCCATTATTGTGGCATGAAAATGCCTGGAGTCATGAGTCATATCACCACAGAGCAGATAGAGGTGGACGTTGGTCATATTGACATGATATGGACAAAACTGGTTTGGAACTAAAGTGACAAATTATTAATTGGGACTTACTTTTTCATTTTCTTCAATATTTTTCAAACAAATGCCCCACGAGAAGTTGAGAACCATGACAAGGCTCGATTTAAGTAACAAGTGTCATATATGTTTGCTAAATACATGTTAGGAACACCTGCCCAAAGTGAAAAATTTGTGTTACATAATTTCACGCTTTCGCGCACTTCTGACAAGAGCGAAATTAACATCAGCGAAATGTTTTTTCTGTGTGTATTCTTTGTGAGATAGCTGAAAAAAAAATTAAAGACAAGTGAAAAATGCTAAAATTGCAGTGTGAACGAAAAAAATGAGTGTGCGAAATTACCACTTTGCAATATGTAAGTCCAGCAGATCAACAGGGTTGTATTAAGAGGGATGGTTACCAACCTCGGGAATTTTGGCGATTTGTGGAATAAAAATTGCTTGATTTTTACAAAAACAAATACATCGTTTTTCTGTCTGGCTGGGGGGGGGGGAATAAGGGGAGAAGTTCACCCATGTTGCCGCTCCTGGAGACTTCATTGAAGGTTAATGTTATTCAAGACATAAGGCTTTCATTATTATCTCCCTGGCAGCTTGAGCCAGAAGGGGAATTTTGTCTCAAGTTGCTGGCTGTACTCCCAGGTCCTATTTTCATCACTCATGCACCAAAGCTAGACTCACTCCTATCTGGTTAGAGATATAGACCTGTAAGTCAAAGCCCGGGGCGGTTCTTAGTACAAACGCCTATACGGAGACGTGCCGCTGGATAGGGTCGCAAAAATCCGCCGTTGGGTAAAAAAACTATGGACCCCTTTTTTTCACGCCGGTATAATTATGACCCCTTTGTTTTCACACAAATGGTAATACGATGTTGATTTATGGTGTTGGTATAATGTGGGTACTCTCCGACGATTTTGGGGACCAGATGGTGATATATAGTCCGTGAACGTAGTCAGCTCTATGCAGAATTCGACATCGTATTAATTTTGCAAACTTTTTTAGCCATCATAATTATCGTAATCTCGTTTTTTATACGTCTGCCGCTGGTTTCATGTGAATTTCGTCGTGGCCTTCAACATTGCACACCAAGTCGCGAAGCAAAGACACGCTGGGTATTTGCCCGGGGTATTTAATTTGGCGGCTCTGCTGTTACGAAAGGAAATTCTGGCAGACATGAACTATTTGGTATAAATATGGCCCGAAATATGGGTCATTATATTGCAAGAAGGAGAGGTATAAGTTTGGGTCCACTTCTTGAGTAGGTATAAATATGGGTCATTATTTTGCAAGAAGTCCTAGAGGTCCACTTCTTGAGTCCTGGAGGCAGGTCCCTACCCAAACAAAATTGACCCCCCACCCCACCCCCCGGGAGTCAAAGGATGTGCAAATGTATTGAGAAAGTGGCGTGGTCTTGCGGTTAGCAAGCTTACCTCTAGAGCAAACGGTCGGTTCTAATCTCAGTGGGACCACTTGCTAGTTTTAATTCGGGAACTCATTTTGGGATTTAATTTGCATAACAGATATTGATTAAAACTTGAATACCACTCTTTCCATGGTTCATTTACATGGGCAAAGGAACCATGAAAGCTTGCACTATGTTCCCATTCTGTATAGTGTGGTATAGTGCATTTTGTATAGTGTGGTTAAATGTTGCAATATGGCGCTGTTTAAGCTGCTGCCTTCAATTTGCATTGTTTCTGTCTAGTAATTATTAAGTTGTAAAGTCTCTAGCAATTTGGCCTACAGGCCACGATTTGAGATTAAATAAAACTTGGATTCCGTTTTCTGCTCTTGAATTATTTCATTCAGTGTTTTTGAAAAAGTCCCAAACCTTGGTGACACATTTTTGGATCGCCCTATGTTGTCCCAGTCTTTAATTATCAATGCATTAGGGTGTAATTTAATAATTGCTGATAGAGAAAGTGCAACTTCAGGAGTTAGCAAATTGATTTAGAATAGGTTTATAAATCCAACAGTGCCATTTGATATTTTTACCTTTAAATAAATGAAAACTAAAAAAAGCAGGTTATTATTTTCCATTTATTACTTTTAGGTAATTGGTACATGTATGCCAATATCATGAAATTATATGATAGATGTATTCAATGGCTGACTTCTGAATGTTAAATTTTGAGGTTTAGCAGCTCATAATCTGTGCCAAATCTTCTGTGCATTTAGAATACTGCTTGGGATTCACTTAACTCTATCACAGAATCGCGAAGCATCTATTATTTATTTTAATGAGCACTGTTGCTTGCACAACTGCTACATTATGCATTATCAATAACACCGAGCTCTACCCTCGCAGATGATATGCAGAACCGAGAGCAATAACAGCTGTGGATTTTGTAAATGTTTTTGTTTGTTTATCGGTTGAAATATTTATTATTTTGGGGATTTAATTTTTGTTTGCTGAGATGGGTGTTCCAGGTGAGGGGCATGTTATTCTTTATTATTCTTTAAAAATATGAAGAGAAAAATTTGATCATTTCAGGCTTGGGGAAGTGATAGCTCAAGATGAATGCTGAACTTCTATATTGCTGCATAATTTTGTCAAATTTTAGACATATATTATATCCTTTCATATCTTTATTTCATTCATTACCGTACAAAATTCACATAAATTGAGAAGAACAAACAGATGAATGTGGACATTTCCGGAAGGCCCATTGGCTCGTAATGGAAAATGACCAAAGTTACCCTAAAACCTTAAAGGTGCAACAATAGATTTCACATAACAGGTGTCCCTAAAAAATGTGAAAATTCTGATTTTTGCACTGCTGTAAAGCTTTTATCAAAAATAACCCCATCTGAAAGGATTAAGCTGGGAACGATTTCTTTGGTACAAAAATTGTGAAATTTCTAATTTCATATAGGAGCAAATAGCAAATTCAAACTATGTTTTTTATTGAAATATAAGCATATTAAGTCACCTTTTAAGACATTTTTGTACCAAAATACAAGGTAAGAAATCTTTTGGGTCTTTAATCTTTATGAAATCACTGCATATGACACCTTACATACATAGATGCCGCAAAATCTCTTGTTGCACCTTTAATAAACAAAAAAAACAAAATAAGTTTAAAACTTAACTCGCAAAAATCTAAGATACCAACAGACAAGCCTAAGAAACAAGAAAAAATTGAATCAGAAGGCTTTGATAATTAGTTAATTTCATTTGCATAATTTGCAACCCTTTCTCATTAACCTGCCCAAACCCATCTTCACATCTCAGAAGACTAAGGCAGAGATTCAACTTTTCAGGAAATTTCTTGAATGTATGTCTGGCTATTTGTCCATCCCAGCCTATCCCAGACCAGCCCAGCCCAAACCAACCCAGCCCAGCCCAAACCAGCCCAGCCCAAACCAGCCCAGCCCAGTAGGCCAAATCAGCCCAGCCCAGTATCATCTTTGCTGATCTTATTGAGCCAATTCTCCTTCAATTGGTTTAAGTAATTTATCAATCATTCCTAACACCAACTTTGACCGATAATGAAACTTGAGAAAATAATGAATTATAGTCGATTTGCGTTGATACGTTCGTCCCCCTGGAGTTTTGGACCTATTCAATTAGTCGGAGAGGGAAAATGAAAGAATTCAAATGCACGTGCCACACCGGATTATCTTGGAGGACACTCCGGTCATATAACTCACTCACCTGCCACTAAATACAATTTCATTCATGTATGGAAACGCACAATAGTGTATTTCAGGCCTTAACATTCCTCACAATAACATGATTAACAGAAGTCCCTGCGCCTCATTGAATTTTTCACCTCCGCAAGAATGGTACGGGGTCACATATCAGATGAATCGAGTATAGTTCCTTGGCTTACCTAAAAATGTAATGGGAAGCTTTTAATGTGTGGCCTTATGCATAATATAGCTACATGTTTGCAAATATGAAACAATATATAGTCGTGTCAAAATCAAACCTTTGATATTTTAAGTGGTTTATAATAGCCGTTTTTAACAATAGCTTGACTGATGGTGAAACTTAGGGAAAAATAAGGGAATAATGAAAAGTTGCCTCACTTTTTTCTGAAAAATGCAATTGGAAATTCAGAACAGACATTTACATGGCCTTTTTTTGGTGGGCATAAATTGTGATATATTTTTTGTTTCATTTTTACAGCTGTTTCCCCATGTTTGTAATTAAATGAAATAAAGGGAAATAGATGTACTTTAATAGCAGAGATGTAACTTTTCCAGATTTTTGGCCATAAATAAAAAAAAATCTGGAAATGCAAAAAAAATATATTTATTTTGCCAATTTCTGAGCTCAAATTGTTATTGATAAAACTAAAACTGCATCAAAAACCCAAGTTTTAAGAGAAGGGGTCTTGTACCCTAGAATCTCATCAGAAAATATGTTCCCTGGCACTTCACTGGGTGCTACGCTAAAATTTGACCTTTCCGTCGGTTCAAATTTTGGATTTTCAGGAAATGGAACTACTCCTCTGTTACATCTCTGTGTATTTTCCTTCCTCCCCTTCCTTAAAATGGACATAAACCGCATGTGAAATATGGTATTGTTTGGTTTCATTACATAGTCATGTGCAGAATTTTCTGGGTGGGAGGGCCACAAAGGTATAAATTTCCCAACATAAAATATTAAGGTGAGGTACAGGGCCCCATCCTAGGGTTCAGGCTTGGGCCCCTGAAAGGGATGCAGGGGCCCCAACAGGGGTCCAGGCCGGAGCGCAAGAAGCAAAGAAGTTAAATGTCTGATGCTTGGCGTCATTTTATTTCAATTTCATATTTCTTCAAACGACAAAAGGCCCCAGGAAAAGGCAAAGTACCCACGCTCATATTAACAATAAAAGCTCTACCGGTAAGTATCTGTGATATCAAAGTCAATCAAATATGTTTCCCATTCCAAAAATAGCAATGACAGTTTTGTTCAGTTAATCAGCTTTTTATTAAATTGCAAAATTATGTAACTGGGACTTGTTTCAAAGTAATAAACCGCTTTTGTCGCTATACCGAGCTGTAGTTTACTTGCAAAATCTAACATTTTTTGTTCAGTGGTGGGCTGTTGAGGGGTCTACATTGTACGTTTTTTTTACCCAATTTTCGATTGCAATTTTCTTGACTTTACCATTAGGTTACATATGCATGTGTATACTCATATGTTAGCCATGTTGAGAAGTTTCGAAAAATGGGAATTATTTTGATCTTGTTGCCATGGTAACTGAACAGGGCCTCTGATTGGCTAAACACGAGAACAAACATAACTGCTTACCAGTAACTTGCATAACACCATACTTGGGTAGAAGGTGCATGGGTTCAATGCACAGAAAACCATGAAGCCGGATTTTTGATATGGTTGCCATGGAAACGGGAGCTGACACAAGCAGGATATTGATGCCAGCGAAATTTAAATTGAAGCCCTAATTTAAAAATCCAGATTCATGATTTCGCAGCCCTTTGGATGCTTAATATCTGTTGCCAAATTTATGTTGATACGACCTTACGTTTTTTAGTTACGTTCGTTACCGTTTCATAAAATCCTGATTTTCACCATTTGAGAGATTGAGCGTTGAAATTAACGAAAAATAATAAAAATTGCAAAAAACTATTAATTTGGCCCAAAACTTGGAATAATTTTCATTTTATTTCAAAATATAAATTATGACATTTTTTGAGTGAATTTGGTGCAAATAGGGGATGATCAAATGGGTTAAATTCATTTTTAATAAATATAAAAAGTTTTTTTTAAATAAGAAATGCATTCAAAACAAAATAATTAAAAAATCGCATTTAATTATCTATAAACTTTTTTAAAAATTTAAATAATTTTGAAAAAGCTTTAAAAAAACAAAAAAACTAAAATAATGCAAAAAATATATTGGCTTAAAAAATCACAGGGTGAGCACTTTTACATACAAATATCATGACAAAAAATACATCGAACGTGTGAGGCTTGCTTAAATCGAGCATAAAATTGAACAGAAAGGTCCTATTTACCTCAAAGAAAAAGCAAATTAAAGCTGAAAGTTTCATTCTTATCATGCTATGATCTCAATTATGCTAGTAGACTCATGTTCGTCAATTTGAAAAACATACATGTAGACCTTCCTTAAGAGGTAACATACACTATATACACTTCTTAATAGTTTAGAGCATGCGCTTTACAGGCTGTCCCAAAATTTTAACACTCGAGACAGGGCATTTTGTAACAAGGCAGTTCTTGAACCACAAGTGTCACCTGGCTTGTGCGGATCACTTGCTATGATGCAAGTTTGCGCAATGAGGATAGAAAGGACAAATTTATGCACTGGAGGGAAGTGTTATAGAATTAGAAAATGACCAAGTGTGGTATAAAATTGGATTGATTGAGCCATATTGATTGGTTGAGCGATTGAGTTGCAAAAAAATATGGGAGAGAGTAGTTCACAATTCAGCCCTCTCTTCTCTTCACCAGCAGTATGTTGACAGCAGCCAAATATATCAGTCTTTTCCAATTGTTTAAACAGTGCATCTGTAGGCATTTTTATGTCAGAAGTATAGGCATTATGGTCTAGTATTTAACATGATGTGTGTGTATTTTGTTTTTTCATGTTTTCTTAAGAAGGATACAATTTTTACATGATCCCCTACCCCAAACAAACAAATTACATGACCCCCTATTTGGCCAATAAAAATTTACATGACCCCCTATATTTTTCCCAGCCCCCCCCCCACTCCCTTGTAATTAATGAACGGTCCCTTGATTCCTCAAATGGAAAAATGGACCAGTCACCACTAGTTGACCTCAATCCTTAACCTTTGTGAATTTGGATCCCACAGATTGGACTTAACGGCAGAGCTGGAAATGCTACGTTATGTCCATCCATGATGAAATATTGCCACCTCGAGAAAATAACCTCTAACTTGATTTTGCTGAACCAATAAACAACTAATGGATGAGCGTAGACATGTACATAGCGCTATTTCCCGGCTATTTCACATGGAAGGCGTTTCCAGCAGCCGTTGAATTATTATCGGGGATCCGCATAATTATTCTAATTACAAAATTCCTTCAATTGTGAGACACAGACATTTTCGAGCTTAACCTTCACAGGTATTGTTTACTATAGCCAGTTAACCATGCAACGTGTAAAAAAATCTCAATTTTTTTGAAAAATTGGGGTGCTCTTAAAAAAAAATGTGCTATATTGCTTTAAGATTTCTTCGTTTGTACCCTTGTGTCTGCATTTCCTCAATTTGAGTTCTATTTCCGTGAGCAAAGGCGCTTCCCAGCTCCCGCACTTTTAGCACCCCTGGTATTTTGCTTTGTGCCACAAGCTCATTTTTCTTTCCTGAATTGCATACTACTTAAATGTGTATCTTGCATTTTGTAAATACTAATGTGGTTATTTCAAATTAAAATTATATTATAGGGATCATGTTTGCGTATCATGCAACAAAAGCTCTAAGTATATACACTCAAATCTATATATAGTCCAGGTAATTAACTTTAGAATTTGATCTGGTTTGTTTTTCTTTTGCAATGAATACAGATTGTGGCTTCCTGGTAGATGGAATTTCACCAATGCAAAATGACGTAAACAAACACTCGCCAAGCATTGTGACATGTTAGTATTGGTCGTATACATCAGGCCCGGCCATCGTGCAACCTTCAGCACACCATATCAACATGTTCGGCGTAAGATATTACGCTCCAGACCCGTTCAACTTGCGTTCATAGTGGGTTTGGGTGTCTATGCCTTGCTAACCGTGATAGGCCTGCTGCTCAAGCACAGTGACCAATGGGTGGTGACGGAACCAAAGAGATTGGAGCGAGTGAGGGACCTCAACCACTGGTATCACAAACAAGAGCAGGTCGGACAAGGCGAGAAACTGGACGAAATCCTACAGATGTTGAAACGCATCCAGCCGGACGGACAGGAAAATTCGCATCAGGCCGGGGTTGTAGACGAACAGTCCCCCATGAGCACCCAGCAAGGAGTTAACAGAACTGGTAGTTTTGTCCACCAGGATATTTTGAAGTTTGTCAGAAAGAATATTGTAAACTTTGGACAGAGTGTTGGAGGTGCCTAAACATGGTGTGCCCAAAGCACCCCCCAGAACTCCCTTGGAGAGGATGGCTAACAAGATATATACCAGAACCGCACTATCGTCCCTCTGTAAGTTGACGCCTTTTTCTGCGCTTCAGTCACAGCTGTTTGAAAGTCACATTTATTATGAAAAAACCAGAATAAAACAAAAATAGCAACACAGTTTGGCAACGATTGGTTATTAAGTCAGGGGTTCTCAATAGGCGGCCCGTGGGCCGAATCCGGCCCGCCAACACTTGATTTTTGGCCCTCAACTTGCTCTAAAATATATAGGGAAACATAAGAAATTCAGGTATATTTGGCCCCTCAAGTAGGGAACTTTCAAATATGTTAGGCATTCTGGCCCTTCAGCTTATATAATTGAGAACCCCTGGGTTAAGTTATTCCACTATAGCTACTTTCTGTGCAAACTTTTTCATGGGGGCATGGGGAATATATATACGGGCAAATAATATTTTCCTTAAAAAATCTAGTTTTACCCAGGTCTCTCTATGGAGAGTGGGCACATGGAACCACTATTAAACACCCGGGGGGCCACTCAACCTAAATCTGTTGTCACCCGCGAGCAGAAAAACGCGGGAAAGGGTAGGGTTTTCACACCGCGGCACGGACCGCGAAAAGGGTCACAAAACCAAGCAAAATGACCAAAAAGGTATCATTTTCGCACTCATCAAGTCAGCGTTTAGGGTAGCCAATGGCGGATCCGGCCCCTCCTTACCGAAAAAATATAAATGCGACAATAACACTTACTTAGGTAGACAAAAATCCTCTGTAACTCATGATATTAGCCAAATTTTTTCGCGCTACGCGCGTTAAAGGAATCGCAAAGACCAGATTCAGTGCAGGGCAAAGCAAATTGACGAAATTTCAGATTTTGTGAAAATGTGCTAGTGCCGCTTTAAGGGTATGCTTTTAGGGTTTATCCGTGATAAGGGGTAGTCTGAATGAAGGAAAGATATCCGCATTTAGGGTCAGATTTGAAAGGTCCTGCTTGAGGATGACAACACGGGAAAGTATGTAAGTGGCCCCCCCGGGATAAACATTGTTGTGGTCTTTTTGGCCTTTATAGCAAGGTTCCCACAATTTTTTCTGATTTTTGCATTGGTAATACTAATAGCTCTGTCTTGCATGTCTCTACTTATCAGTTGTCCAAATTGTGTCGCCACTAGCTGTTTAAAATTGTTCTAAGAAATAAGAGACGATTTGATTTTGTGTAATCAGTTGGTATATGTGATCAATATTTCGTCTAATTACCACATCGGCTAATACCATTTGGTCTAATCTCCAGATTGTCTAAAACCATTTCTACTAATTAATGCCATTAAAGGTTATGGTTAGGATTAGAGTTAGGGTTAATAATGCGATTGTGATTAGACCAACTCGTTATTAGACTAAATGAGTGTAGATCAATAGACCATTTGCACGATCCCCGAAATGCATCTCATTCGGTGCCCATTTCCATCCGGGAACTTTACCAGCCTCAAGTCGGATAAAAACATACGGTTAGGAGCATAACGAAAATACCAGAAAACTTACCCTATCTGTGACGTTGCACTATAGTTGTGTAATCGTCCGTCAGGTGACAATTAGGCCACAGTTACGATCGAAAATTATCACGGTTTGTCGTGAATTTCAACACCAGTGCCTCGATTGTTTTTTGTTCCATAGATATTCTTTTACTTTTTTGTAAGATTACACTTCACGTGAAAAGGTACGTTGTATTGTAATTTTAGGCACTGTTCGTCGACGCGAACGAACAACTAATTTTTTTGTAACATGACCTCTGGTACAAGTTCGAAGGATGGAAATGGGCACAAAATGAGAGGCATTTTGGGATCACGTAAATGGTCTATAGACAGAGGAAATTAAACCTGTTGAATTTTTGCCCAAATGGTTTTGTAGACAAAATGGCAATAAGGCCAAGATCAAGTTACAATAGACTATTAAAGTACCAATGTTCATTTTCAACTTCAATCTCTTTTTGGAGAATTTTAACTAATTTTAGCTTAATTTATGAAGTCATGAAAAGGGGTGGGGCATTTCCAAGTTTAGGCTGTTAACATGTGGCAATTTAGACATCTGTATTTTAGAAAAAAGGTGTTAGACAGTGGTTAATAGACATATGGAATTAGACGAAGGTATATTAGATCAATGGATGGACTAGTCTCATCAACCTAATAAGTAAACATTCATTCACTGAGAAGGAAACACATTACTACTTCCTGACACTTAGTATGTGGATTGTTGCAGACACAAGTATATCGCCCATGTCATCGGTCTTTGCAAAATGTGCATATGTTAAAGCACTATCATCGATCTATCATACACCGCCGTATGTGTCAGATACTAGTGATGTTATGTTTGAAAGAGTCGTGAAGGACATCTACCTCTTCCAAAATGGCCTAAGTGTCTGTTTTTCACAAGAAAAGTAATATAGGTGTTGATATGACCAGACACTATGATAGTAGTCTTTAATTTACCTTTATTTTGCATATCTGTTTTGACTATTACGAAAAAGTAAACCTTTGGTAGAATCATGCGCTATTTCTGTGAAACTGTGGGATTAGTATTAATCCATTTTTCTGTCCTTACAAATGTGCAGTTATTAAGTTACCGCCTCATTTGCTAAATTGTTGTAATTGGTTTGACAAACAGACAACGTAGGCCCTTCGTTATCTCACAAGGATTTTAATCGGCTCGCACTAGAAATTTGTGTGATTTTAGCCAAATTAAAGTTTTTGTAATCCTTTAGTAACTACACAAAACTGATTTCCTTTGCTGATTTCCTCCAATTATTTGCAAGGAAAGAGTGCATTATGACGTCATAAAGCTAGGTGCTGGGAATGTTTGGCACTTATGCTATCCATTGAAAGAGGAGCACCAAAGCTATCCATTGATCTCCCATAATCATGTTCATAAAAGGCTTGGTACAGAAATCTATGGTGGTATCCACTATTTGGCTGGAATGAGATATACAGACAAATTTGTTAACATTTGTTGTTTTAATTTACTTGGCAAATGCCCCAAGACGTTATCGTCCATTTCCAAATCTTCCAAGTGGTTCCGTGAACACTATCGTCCTGGAGTGAAGATATTTATGGACGAAGACATGTCAACAATTTTGAAAACAACAATTGCACATTACCCACTTGCCTTTTGGTTTCATCGAGGAAATAGAACATTTAAGTAAAAACAGAAGCTCATGATTGAGCATAGCACCAGGTTTCCCACTTAGTAGGATTTTGGGCGAATGCTGTCAAAATTACAGACAGAATTTTGGCACGGTTGTACTTAAATTAACAAATTCAGCAATGAGTAACAAAATGAGGTCCCCTTGGATGCCATAATTCTAATCCTCATAAAGGCAAAAATGTGTTCCAAACCTCAAAAGCAAATTTTTAGACAGAATATTTCTGCTAAATGCACATCAAAATAGTGCTTATTTGTGGGAAAACAATTCACAATTTAGATGGCTATTACGTTAGTATTGTCTGTCAGCAAACCAGTTTGTTAACATTAAAATAAGTAAAAAATTAAAAAAAAAAAAGGTTTACCAATAACAAAGGCTCAGTAGCAATCAGGAAATCGGGAACCCCAGTGGGAACCCTGCATAGCACTCACTTTCTTGTGAAATGCTGTAGTATCCATCCTTCCATCCATCCCTTTAATTATGCACCACACCTCCCACTTTTAATTTGAAAACCATAAGTCCGAAAAACCGCCCACTTATTTGTTTGCTTCTTAATGCTATTACAAATGTTTTTTGTCAAATTGTACTATATTGTCTAAGCTTGACCAGTGTTTCGCTGAGAGGTCAATACGATGTGGAAATTCAACATTACAATAAAATGGGTTTGGGAAAAAGTGGGGAATCTAGGATCGCCTTCCCAGAAAATTGACCATTTGGGGTGGAATTTTGATTTTTCAAGGTACAGAAATTACTAATAATTGTATGAAATATTGGGAAATGTGATTATCTTTCACACAAATATGCATTTTTCCCGCCCTGAACAATGATAAATTAAAGGTTGCACATAGGGTCAAATTCAAAATTCTGAGACCCCCAATAGAACCACCACATGAGCATCTCTCGGCCCCATGACAGTGAAAACCAGACCTTTTAAGCGTTATTTGACTCGACATTGACATCACTTGATCCCCAGATGACGGGTGACCTGACCTCCAATCCAAATACCTCTAAAATCTACGATTCTTATACCAATCGATTATCCTGTAAATTCCGTTACAAACAAAATGATCCAGTTTATAATTAAAGGTGGGTGACCCGATTAAGGTTACTATTTATTTTTTTCCGTATCATGTTTTTTCCTCCCTCACATGGAAGCATAATACCACACACATCTGATCACAAATTTTGGTCTAGCCTTTGGATATCGAAGCAAAAACATGCCACTAATGTTTTTAATAATGTCAAACATCAAAAGGAACATTTTCCTGGCCTTAATTTTCACTGGGTAATGAGAAAAATATGGAATTTCTTCTGACAAACAAAATCTAATTTTTGATGGAGCAAATTAGGGGACGAGGTAGTTTTGTTTCGGGTCGCCCACCTTAGAGCAGCATTTCAAATTATTAAAGATCCCAGGCAATGCAAATAGAATTGATGTGGTTTGTGTGGAGGAGTCTACAAGGAGGGACAAAAGCACCTAATATTGGTTGGTGATGACATCATTTGTGGTCCCATTGATTTATCAGAAAACAATAGAAAATTCTGGTGACTGGTGTGAATCTTTCATGGCACTGACTGCTAATCACTAGTTTCCACAATGATTTCACTGGTATTGTATTCCTTTTTTCAGCCCTTTTATTGCACATGGAATATCCCAACCCACAAAGATGTTGGCATTTCCTGGGACTTTAGACAGGTAGCATGGGTATTCAATAAACTCAGCACTAACCACAAGCTTTTGGAAAGTCTCATTTTTATGAAACCAAGAATAAACAAAAAATATCACCAGCAACAGACTTTTGACAACTTATTGGATTATTTAATTGCACTATTAAAACTACATCCTGTTGTAAATTTGATGAAATTTCATTGGCAGGCAAATATGATTCTTCATAAATCTAGTTTTACATGTCTTTCTTTGGGAATAGGCAATATAGAGGTGCTATATTATATGAATCATGACCTTTGTAGGCCTATAATGGCAAACTTCCTGTCGATGGATTTTTCGTGATTTTTTCAGAGGTAATATTTTGCATGTCCCTACTTATATCAAGTTGGCAAATTGTGTCGCCAATGCTTAAAAATTTCTGTAAAAATAAGAGGCAATTCTGGGTTTCAAACAGCTGTGTACTGTATCTTGATTAAAAAATGAAAGGCTCTTCCTCCAAAAATCTGGAATTCAGTCCAGTAATCATTGCAACAGAGGGTCACGTAGGTCCACAGGGTTTCCTCGCTTAGTAGGATTTGTTGGTGTCAAATGACAAGTAAGCCAAATTGTTCAACTGAACACGATAAATTCAGATTGAGTAACAAAATTAGTCCACTTGGAACCCCATAATTAAAGCCTTCTGCAAGGCAATTTTTTTTCGAACTGATTTTGCAAACCTCCAATGCACAAAATTTATGACATCATTTCTGCTAAATTCAGCATTCAAATAGTGCTTATTGTGGAAAACAAATCACAATATTGCAATGGCTATTTTATACATTTTGTAATTGTCTGACAGAAACCAACTTGTTTAAATAATGAACAGATACTCAAAGTTTGACCAAATCAGCCCAATAGAAAAAAAAAAATCGGAAATCTACGCACCTGTATTTGGAACTGATAAGTCCTGATTAGTAGTAACTACATACACACATTTGTAGGCTGTCTCTGGACCACAAAATATCCACTGGACCATATTCTGAACATTTGGAAATTATGGGGGTCCAGTGGACTGCAAGTTAAAAACCTGAGTGGGAACCCTGCATAGGTCACGTCATAGCAAGTACGTGTTTTAAAAAATTTTTTTGTAAATGCCCTGTGGATATCTTTCAACCAGAGGGTGTTTTGAATCAATCCCACAATATATGCATTGCAATGTGCCTATACTGTACCGTACTAAATATATGTTAGTACTTAGGGATAACAAGAGCTAAAGAAGTTCAATAAACCACAGGACATTTCATAATCATGCAAAAAAAATCCTTAAGTACATCACCAGTTGTGGCCTTAAAATTAGTGTAAAAGTCAGGGTTTTTATTGTGTTAATAATAGGATTTTTGTGTGATCACATGACCTTATTGGTTGAAATTTCCTAAAACTGGTGCATTGTGCGGATTGACTCAACACACCCTCTGTCTTTCAACAAGAGTGTATTTCTGTGTGTGAATCTCTCAGGAAAACCAAGCAGGTGTATGCCTGAGCTGATCAGGAAATTAACACCATAGAAATATCACATAAAGTCTATTCAATGTAAAATGGTCTCTCAAAGTGCTGGTCTAGCTGATGTGCAATGAAGGAAAGATTGTGTACTAAACCGCAAAAAAAAAAATACCCCCTTGAAAAGAGAGCAAGGGGGAAAAGGCAGAAAGCCAACACCTATTTCTTGAATTATAATGGTCTCTTTGTGGGGAATAAAATAAATGCCACTTTATTGAGTAAATATTGCCCTTTATTTTTCGAAATTAAAAGCGAGCGTTACACCACATACTAAAGTGAAGAAGACACTTTTTATCACAAATTTCCCAGTGATAGTCATTTCTTGTTAGCACTCTCGTGTACATACAGATTGACCTCAAAGGTGCAACGAGAGATTTTGGAGCTCCCAAATATTGTGTCATAATAGTAACTTCATATAGATTAGACACTCAATGGATTTCTTACCTTTTATTTGGCTACAGAAATGTCTTAAAAGAGAAAAACGATGATTTTGATTTGCTTATATTTCAATATAAAACATAGGATGAATTTTGTATTTGCTCCTTTACAAAATTAGAAATTTCAAAATTATTGTACCAAAGAAACATTTTTCAACTTAATCCTTTCAGATGGGGATATTTTTGATGGAAATCTTTACATCAGTGCAAAAATTAGGACATCAGATTTTTTAGGGACACCTGATGTGAAATCTCTTGTTGCACCTTTTATTTAAAGAACCCAGTGTGGGCCTTGTCAGCTGCCCAGCCATTTGGTTCCTTTCATTCATTGTTTGGCTGTTAATTATTTTTATTGTCATTGCAATTAGCGGATACAGCAAGTGATGATTTCAATATCCTTTGATCATGTTGATGTGCATGTATTATGTTCTCCATTGCAGTATCATTTCCTGCTTGAATGATGAGTAATGAGTCCAAGAAAAGATAGCAGTAACTCTTTGTATGTTTAAAATACTAATAAAGAGAAAGGCTCGTGTTTGTGCATGCCATGCATATGCTTGTCTGTGTCAATGCACGTATGTACAAATTCATTGAAATATTTGATATTTGGGGAATGTTCCTTGTATACAAGTTCATTATCGTCATCGTCATCACCATCATCACGATCATCGCCATCACCACCATCAATTTTAGTGCATGTAAGAATCAGCCAGACCTGAAAAATTTAAATTTTTACTCTCACAATAAACTGTATTGTATGTGCTGGTTAGCAAATTTACTATACAATTTACAAAACAATTCAGCAAATAAAAAATTCATGATCAAAGTCCTTAGCTGAAACTGATAGAAGCAGCAAGACAATTCAACTGTTGTAATATTAAGACAGAGAAATTGTCTTGCTGCTGTATGGCCTAACCAGTGAATGGGGTTGGGGGTTAGGGGATCAAGCTCCCCCCACCCGAACTGGACACCTAAAATTGGGATGGAGAAGTGAAAAAATGGGGACGAGAAGAAGAGGAAAAAAGAAGGGGAAGAGCGAGAAAGAGAAGGAAAGAGGAAGAAGGGAAAATTTCGAACCGACTGGGAAAAAAATATGGGGGAACTTCTTGAGTCTCAGGTGTGGTTACTCGCCTGTAGCAGTTTCAGCCGAGGACTTATCCAAGCAAGGTTTAAACCCAATACAGCTAGGCCAGACTTGCAAAATAATCCATTCACATTTGTAAGTGAGCATTTCTGTCAACCTGAAGACAGCTGAAAATAAAGCACTTTGATCTTATGTAAAGGCACTATATAAAATAGTATATATTATTTCAACAAATAGGCTTATAAATGATTTTTTTGACGTACATGTAATACAAAAGTAGAGTCGGTGGTCAGGACTTTTTGTTGGAGATAAGGAGGTTGTTGAATGTGGCAAATCCACAAAAGGAACAAGATAATATTTTGTTAATTTATGAATATATTAAAGATTCTAAATACTCCAAGGCAAAAAAAAAGCAAGTTTGAGCTTCCTGTAACTCAAAACCTTAAAGCACTATGCATTTTTTAGTGAAAAAAAATCTATGTGCTACACAGATTTTTTTTTTTTTTTATTGCTTTCTTAGGCAACTTTTTTCCCTCGGGCATTTCACAGCCATTCCTCAAACGGAACAGGATATTATTTTTTTTATTTATTAAATTGTAGATTCTAATACTCTCAAAGCAAAAAAAGTTTGTCTGAGCTTCCTGTAACTTAAACCCTAAAGCAAATAACAAAGCATTGTTATCCAGGAAGTGAAATTTGCTCTAGAACATGAACAAGTTAGCATGTTTATATGAGAGATTGACTATTAATTATGCTCCTGGAGCATAAGTTATGATAATCATTCCAGACTAATCCTTGATAACATTTATGGAATAAATTGATTCTGCTATTGTGATCAGCACTCAATAATGAATAGGTCTGTTCTGGGACGTACAAAGATTGACCTCTACATGACCTTGCACCCTGTTAGGTGTATGTTCCTGCTGCAGAGATCTCATGAACTCTAATATTTTGTTTTATTATCGAATTGGCAATAAAAGTAGAAATCCTGTGTAATACAAAAAGAAAAAAATAAATGTGGACAATGCTTAAGGTTTTTGGTAAAAGTCACTGATGCAATTTTTTTTTAGCCCAACTAATCTCTTTGTCCTTGAATAGAATCTACAATGTGTACCATACCATGTTGTGATATATTTTACTTTCTCCCTTTGCACAATAGTACTTGGGGAAATAATCAACCATGTCAACTTTAGCAATGGGCCTCTGAATAGACCCACGGAGCAGTGTGTACGCTGTGCTGTTGTCGGTTGTGGGGGGATCCTCAATGGCTCCAATGCAGGCGAGGAGATTGACAGTCATGATTATGTGTTTAGGTAAGTTACAGGTACTTAAAGGTGCAACGAGAGATTTTTGAGGCACCCAAATATTGTGTCATAATAGTAATTTCATATAAACTAGACACTCAACAGGTTTCTTACCTTGTATTCGGCTACAGAAATGTCTTAAAGCGAGAAAAAGTGATTCTGATTTGCTTATATTTCAATGTAAAACATAGGCTGAATTTCATATTTGCTCCTTTATGAAATTAGTAATTTCACAGTTTTTTGTTGTCCGGCCTGCCTTGAGGCAGGAAGCACAATAGGGATCACTTTGCCCCTGTAGTCTGTTGATGTCTGTTTTTGTTGTCTTTGTTGTTGATTGTTGTTAAAAAGTTAACATTTAATTTGCTTGTAATATCCACATACTTTGATGGATTTAAACCAAACTTCAGTCATAGATGCAACATGGGATCCGCATTTGCTGATGAGTCAAAGGTCACATACCAAGGTAAAGGTCTTATGTGGGTCACCGTTGTAAGATATCCTGAAAATGTAAAATTGACATAAATTGAAAAGTTTAAGTTTAATTAGAACCAAACTTGAATCATAGATGCACCATTGGGTCCCTCATTTGTTAATGAGGTCAAAGGTCACATGCCAAGATCAAAGGTCAAATGAGACCTATCATTACAAACCGCGACGGCAGACGACACATGCGGTCCGAGGACCGATGTATTTTTGTACCAAAGAAACACTTCTCAGCTTAATCCTTCCAGATGGGGTTATTTTTGATGGAAAGCTTTACATCATGTCAAAAATCAGTACTTTCAATTTTTTTAGGGACACCTGATATGTGAAATCTCTCGTTGCACCTTTAAAAGTGGTGACCAGAGAGACAACCATGTCGCACTTTCCCATCAAAAAATAAGATTTTGGTATCAGAAGAAAGTTCATATTTTTTCTCATTATTTTCTCAGTGAAATTTATGGCCCAGGAAATGTTTTGATATGAACAAAAACGTATCCAAATGTGTTCTTACCACATTAATGGATATTACATGCAAACTCTCATTTGTTTATCAGGTCAAAGGTCACATAACAAGGTCGAAGGTCATATGAGGCATATCATTCACAAACCGCCACAACAGGTGACACTAGCGGCATGAGTCCCGCAATGTATTTTTATTGAATTCAATAGTTCTCTTCAGGACATTTCCTTCCATCAACACTAACAGGAACCTTTCTCAAACGGATATCACAGCAAATCTTTGATTGATGGCCTCTGGACCAGCCTTCATAATCCCTTCCAATTTGTATTGCAAGCAAGAACTGTGATCTATTTTGAGACCTCTTCTACAGATACTTAACACTTCAATGCTATTAGCAGCAGATGAGTTAAGTAGATTCGCCCAACCGTTTGGCCACGCAGCCAACCATATTTATGAGTTTTTGTCAATTCACAGTTATGCGTGACAGCATACAATGAACCAGCATTTATTGTGAACATGTAACACCATGTTTCAGGGGGTCCCAAAGGTTAGAAGGATTTTGGAATCCAGAGTTCCTTTTTTTGATTGAGAAAAAACAGCCATAAGGATGACAATTTATTTTATTTATTTTTGTCTTAGTTGCCTGGCGTAGATCATTCAGTGTTCAGGCACTGCTTTCCAATGATGACCATGGATCCAGGACGAATTAGGACAGGCAAGGGGTTTTCACCCTACTATTATCGAAACTGGCTGCGATTACATATAGGCCCCTACAGGCATGATTCTCCATGTAATATATGCGACCGACAGCTTAACTTCCCCTCTGAAGACAGGGTATTCTAATGTTCCTTGCACAGTTCCAATGAACCCATGGAAGAGCGGAATTCCAGTTTAATCAATAGTTCTTAAAAATCAAATCCCGAATCAGTAACCCAATAATTCCCAGCAAATGGCCCCCGCCGGGACCTCATGCACCAAAGGTGAATACCTTAACCAGTGGGCCACACTCCCTTAATAGATACCAACTCCTTCAATTTCCCCTCCAATTGGTCTTGTGTGTATAGATATGCCTTTTGAAACCAGAATGAAGTATGAAACTTAGCTAATTTTAGGCAAAGTCAGCTGCACTGGGCCTAATTAAAGGTCAGAAAAATTGTTTGTGTCGTAACTCAGACGACCCTAAAAAACCTGCCAACTCAAAAAATTTTAGGACAAATTAGCACTAAATTTTTAAAACTGCCGACAGACCATGATTTTCATCCACGATTAAAAAAAAACAATTTATTTACAAAACACAGATGAAAAAATATCAAAACAAAACAAACTACAACAAGCCAAATGCTATAGCATTGTGAAAAAAAGCTTAAATAGTAAATCTTGTATTCCTTTTGAGTAAAACATTGTGAAGATCTAAAAAATAATTAAAAAAAAATAAATCCGACTGACCGACCCTCATATTTCTTTCCTGTTACGGCAAAATAAACCACATTTTTTATGCCTTATTTGCTACTTATTTTTTACCAGCAGGTTAAAATCGCGCTATATCCGAGGCTATAGCCAATGTGTCGGGCAGGAAAGTTTCTACACCTTCTTCCCGAGTCCATGCACAGTCAAAGATGCGAGGGACCCAGTAGTCTGAAACGTTGACCTTTGAGACGTCGTTGTGCAGGGAGAACATCCTATGGCCCTTGAACAGGTTTCACAAGAAATTTCTATGTAACTATATTATAGGAATGCTTTAGGACATGGTTCAAGGGCCCAAAACACATGAGGTTTTTTCCTCGCCCAAACGACAAAATATGTTATTTCACTCCTTTAAAGCAATAACAGAAACATTTTTTTTGAAGACCCCAACCTCCCCACTTAAAGTGTGAAGTTTTTGCACAGTTGTTAGTTGTAATGTCTAAGTAGGAAACTACACTGCAACGAGAATTCTCAAATGCGGATTTTTCATATAAAAAGTGTTTTGTAATAAAATGGCCACAAATCCCATCAGATTGGACTTAAACGGCAGAGCTGGAAAAGCTAAGTTTATGTCCTTCCATGATGAAACATGCCCCTCAACGAAAATTACCTCTAACTTGACTTGCATGAACAAATACAATAACTAAGGGATGAGCGCAGATCCGTAAATAGTACTTTTCCTGCCTGTTTCATATTGGAAGGGTGTTTCCACCAGCCGTTGAATTATTATCGGAGATCTCCAATATTAATTATTCTAAATTCAAAATTCCTTCGTTTGCGGACATAGACATTTTAACCATTACAGGTATAGATATTTATAATCTTTCCCTGGAGATGGCCAGCGAACCACAAGGTGTTGGAAAAAAACCCATATGAGCTTGGCCGGATTAGAACCGGCGAACCTCCGTATTACTAGTGACGCGCTCTAACCAACTAAGCCAAAAGACTGGCGTTGGGTAGAAGAACACAGATATCATCAGTAGGTGTTAGGTTCGAAAAGGGGTCCTTAGCCCTTCCTAGCGTATAGCATCAGAACGGTATATTCACATATACACTTTATTTGTTTTGAAATTTTAACTACTATTTTCTCTATAATACGGAGGTCGCCGTTCGAATCCGGCCAAGCGCATATGGGTTTTTTTTTTTTTTTTTTTTCAACACTGTGTGTTCCGCTGGCCATCTCAGGGAAGATTAATAAAATATCCATCCCTGTCTACCTGTAGAAACAAGTCGTTAAAATTTCAAAACAAATATAAGTGTATATGTGAATAGAACCGTTTCCTGATCTATCCGCTAGAGGCGAAGGCCACCTTTTCGAACCGAACACCTACAGATGATATATGTCGTTCCTTCTACCAACCCAGTCTTGTGGCTCAGTGTGTTAGAGCTCCGTCCTAGTAATAACTGAGGTTCGCCGTTCGAATCCCGCCACGCGCATATGGGTTTTTTTCACACTTGTGTTCGCTGGCCATCTCCATGGAAAGATTAATACATATCCATCCCTGTCTACCTGGAAACTAAGTAGTTTCAAATGTCAAACAAATATAAATTGTATGTGAAATATAACCGTTCTGATGCTATCCGCTAAGGGAAGGCGACAGGACACCTTTCGAACCTAACACCTACAGATATATCTGATCTTCTTCTACTACCAACCCAGTCTTGTGGCTCAGGTGGTTAGAGCGCCGTCACTAGTAATACGTAGGTCCGCCGTCGAATCCTCCAAGCGCAATGGGTTTTTTTTTTTTTTCAACACTTGTGTTCGCTTGCCATCTCCAGGGAAAAAAGATAATAAATAATCATCCTGTCTACAGGGAGAACTAAGTCAAGTTAGTTAAAATTTTCATTCACAGTATCTGTTTTACTAGCCATTTTAACCAATGCAAACCATCTAAAAATCTCAATTGTTTTGAAAAATTGGGGGGGTTGCTCTTCCAAAAATGTGCTATTATTGCTTTGTCCAAATTTATCCACATTAATGTGTATTTAATGTATATCTTTGCATGTGTTTCCTCACTTTTTCCATGGTCAGTGGCTCTTGAAATGGGGTTCTTCTTCAGGTGCTGTGTTGCCATGTGAAGAACCATTTCAAGAGCCACTGATCAAGGAAACATAATGATTTATACCTAATACATGGCAGCACCCAGATGTATCACATGGCAGCACACAGATGTGTCACTCTGGCATCTATTACACTTATGACCTTCTTTATTCATCACAAACACGTCATTCAGGTCCCCAGGGTGCTCCCCGGGGTCTGTAATTGGGTAGGAAAATGAATAAGAAGGGCCACATTGTACAAAATTTCAAGATTTTTTATTAATCTTTTTGGCTGTTAAGGTTCAACGGAGATTTTTGAGGCACCCAAATATTGTGTCATAATGTAGGGTTGGGCTAAATGGATATTTTTTTCTAATTTCTTCAAAACGAGTGGATTCTTTAGCATTTTGGTTGCTAAAAAAAACAAATCAGGAATCGTTTTCGGCCTAAGATGATTTTTAGGTCGGTAACATGACTTTTAAATTTTGTACATGAATCAATAGTTAATTTTCCTATTTTCACAGAACAACCAAAACAAAACTTGACTATTCTAGTCATTGAGTTGCTATAACTTCCTCAAAATTGGCATTATAAATAACAAACAGCTAAACACTTTTTCAAGAAATAATTAAACAAAGTCAGTCCAAGGGCAGAAAAACTATTTTTTTTTTACTTTCAAAATTCGTTTTCAGTTAAGGCAAGGGCAAACACAGATAACCAAATCATGACCCAGATCTTATGGTTTACTGGATGTGAAAGACAGTGTATTGTTGTAAGGTAAGCCTTTAAACATGTCAATACCCCAATGTACTGGAGTTTCTCATACCAACAGGTGAGGCTATTATTAACACTAACAACAGACGTATTTGCAAGAGACTTGTACGATTTGCTATTAAGCGCATTGTATTGTTGTAAGGTTAAGCCTTTGCAACCAGTTTCATAATCATGCCAGTTCCTGCCCAATGCCATGCCAGTGTGTTTTCAATCCAACTGTTATGCTATTATTACCTACCAAAGACATAGAAGGCAACTTCTTGTAGTAAAGAGTGTTTTAGTGGCTATGAGAATTCAGACCATTAGGTGGAAATAATTGCAGTGCTTATGAGGGTTACTCTAATCTACTTACTCCCTCTGCAACGGTGAAGAACATTTTTCTTTATTTAGATAGGCAATCGTGAACTTGATTAATCTTTGGAAACAGTTTTTTATATTTAGGGAAGCAATAACCTATGCTTATGTGCTAGTAATATAAATGTCAATGGTTTGTTTGTGTCCGATTTTGGCAAGTGATAATTTAACCTCCAATCCCATTGAATTCATTTAACCAAACTTAAAGTCATTTTACCAAGCCTAAAAATTCATCTTAGGCGAAAAAGCTTCCCGGATTTGTTTTCATCAACCCAAATGGCCTCAATCCACGCGTTTTTGAAAAAAGATCGTCACTATTTGCCCACCCCCGAATAATAGTATGTTTCATAGAGAATAGCCACTCGTATTTCTTCCTTGTATTTGGCTTCAGAAATGGTCTTAAAAGAGAGAAAAAAGTGATTTTGATATGCTTATATTCCAATACGAACATAGGCTGCATTTGGTAGTTTGCTCCTACTATAGGAAATTAGACATTTCACAATTTTTTGTGGCCAAAGAACCATTTTCTCACTTAATCCTTTCAGATATGGATATTTGTGATGGAAAAGCTTTGCATCAGGGCAAAAACAGTACTTTTGATTTTTTAAGGACACCTGATTTTGAAATCGCTTGTTCAAAAAACCTTTAAAAGCCAAAACTGGGTATATTGTAGGCGGCCCAAGCCCGATTACATGTGTCCTTGGTTGTGCATGTAACTTTGTTCATGAAACATTTTCATAAAATTGCCAATCGCTTTTATTGGGCTTCGGTAATGTCTTGCATAAGACGTCAAACGGCAGACTATCAGATTGGGGGGGCAAATAAAAAAATAGACTGCATTCTGTGGGTTAGGTGATACCTGAGACACACTCAGTCTAGGATCAGAATGTCATGATTAAAAGTAGCATAATGCATTCCATTTGGCTAGCCTTTGAATTCAATACTTGGTATACAAAATGCGTGCTTGGATTGTCTAACTAACACTTGAAGAGAGTAAGTTAAAGGGGTAATCAGTGATTTGCTGATCTGTAACAATAAAAAAATTATCAAAATTCGTATTTTGGTTATTTTCTTTACGGGCATGGATGTGCTAACATAAAACTTCAAGTGTTGGCCTGAAATCCGTGTAATAAAGACAAGGCTGTACTTTTTATCCGATTCTATGATTTGCATTCCACATGTTTTATCTCCGCATTCTCGCTGCTAATCCCTCAAGGGTTTGTTCAACACTTTGGAAGAGAGTAATATTGTCTTTACACTGGGCAAAACGTTATCGAATTCACTTTTTCTTGCAATGACACTACGGATTAGCATAAATTAATTTGTGTTGTAGTTGTTTACACTTACACATTTTGAAATTCGCATTCAGAAAAAATGAATTATACGTAATTTGCTTTACAGGCATGAAATGGTACGGCCGCGAGTTAGGTGTCATGCTTGGGAAACTTGAAATCGATAACCACTTTCGTTTACATTCAAAAGTCATAATACAATTAAGACTTATTCGAATTCACTTCAAAATGATGATGATAGTCATTATTGAAGTTCGACTTTTTGAATTGCGTCCTAATTACGACTGTACCCGTTTACACTTACCACGAAAATGATGTCGATTAATACGACCTAAGTGAATCAATTCGTAAACGACTTTCCCATGTAAATGCCCTATAAGGGTCTGTTCAGCCCACTTGAAGGTGATTATCTTTAAAATAAACCAATTTTAACCCCCTGGCACAACTGGTCATTGATTGGTATTTCCGGGTTAGTAATTAGCCCTCAGAGACATGGTAAAGAAAAACTTAAAGATCCATGTCTATAGGTCTATTTTGATTGGTGACTCCAGAGGTTATATCATATTAAATGTCATGTAATGAGGCCAACAGAGATATTTACTGTATGATATATACACTTCCATCCATCATATTTTAATATTTGAATCAATCTGAAGTGTCGATTCTAGGCAAAATGGGAAAAAATCTGCCTGGTAGTTTGAAAGCACACTGCCAGTGGTGTTACTTGGGCGAACGAAAAAGAAAACCGTTTTTACTGGCGAGCTTACCTTTCGGAGTAGGTAAGGGTCGGTCGGGGGGGAATCCCAATTTTTTTCCTTTTTTTTTCTTTTTCTGGAGGTCAAATTGGCCTACATAGCCCCTAAAACTGAAACCAGAGAAAAAATTTTAAAAATTACAATTTTCTAAAAACAAAGTCGGCAAAATTAACAAATTTTGGCTAAAAAAAGCTTGTTTACATGCTTTTTTTAAAAAACTAAAATCTTCAAAACTGAAAAATCAGTCGGTCCGGCCCGTCAAACAGGGTTTTTACT
>JAMKCH010007911.1:0-31022 GCA_023653785.1 Ophioderma brevispina | reverse complement strand
GAGCTTTTAAATAATATCAACTCCCCTTGATCATGTTGTCACCTTTGTTCACTGAATAATGCCTTCGGGGAAGGCGTTAGAGGGGATTAGTGACGATGGGTACTTCTCAATAGGTGTTTCGTGTCTCAATCGTGTGTCTTATAGCATTTAGAGATCTGGTCAATGCTATCCAAATGCTGTATACCAACTCTAACAGTTCAGTTTAACTATTGCTGGTAATCAATCTAGTTAATTCGATAAAAACAATTGTACTCACACAGGATGGTTTTTGGCTCATTTCCTTTCATCATCTTAGTGGACTACTTCCGGGGAACGTTTCTATCTACTACCATGGAAATTATCAAAACCTGATCTAGAATTGACGATATTGCCTGATGATATTGCCTTACTTTGGTCTTCTGTGCTGATGCTGCACATTTTTTTATTTGATTAATTATCAGTGCACCAAAATCGTAGTACACGGCTATCAATGTCTCTCTCTTCCCACATCACCTCTCTACCCCTTTTTTTCTCTTCTCTCATTTCTTTGCTTCTGTGTGTGTGTGTGTTATTGTGTATGTGTGAATGTAAATATATTAAACCCCATGAGGTTTCATACTTTAGGTCAACTAAATAAAAATACTCTATTATCACACAAGAGTGAATTTTACTCTTTGTGAGTGATACAAGGGCCCACTCTAGAAAAGAGTGAAATTGCACAGCTTTTCAAAGAATACATTTTGGGCTGAAATGTATCGTGATAATTTAAAATAAATGATCACATGATATCATTTGTCAATTATCAAGATAAAATTTGACCAACAAGTATACTTATAAAGGTAATGAAATTCACTCTTTGTGAGTGGGCCCTATAGGTTAGACACCACTAACCTGGCTGCCGTAAGGATCAAAAATTTTGGGTGGACTACTTTCTTGGGTGGACTACTTTCATCTGGAAAAAGTGCTTAAATGTCTGAAAATGCACTAGTTATATTAAGAAAGTTATGAATTTCATGATTGACATGGTAGACTGGTATGTTTTTCTCAAACTAAGCGCATTTGGACATGAACTTGATGAAATTTACTCCGCGTTCATCAATTCACATCGATTTGCCAATTACTAGCTTTGGCGACTAAGAGAATCTTGGTTGCCGGTCTGACATCGTGCAGTTGGTGATTCGTAACTAAAATTTTTTCCGGTCAGCATATGTTCAAAATTTGGTTATTTGTGAATTTCCTTGTTACTTTGGGTGATGTTGGTGTGATATTTCCTCTGTGAGAGTTTTAACTGTGAAGAAACATGCTCAAGTGCCATTTTTCCCATAGACTACTGTGATAAGTGAGTTAGTGGTGTTCCTATAGTCACTCCAAAAGATTGAAATTCAATCTTTTGGGGGCATTTAGAGAGTACACGTTTCTTTAATTTTGATTTGAATTCAATTGAAAATTGTAATTTTGGCTGCATTTTGGCTGCCATCTTGACATTAATTAATGGATATGCCATTTTCAATGCTTGAAACCTTTACGTGTTCATCTATACCCTCTAACAGAAATTACAAGCCTCTTCTTTATGACTGACTGAAATAATATAGTTATTACAGCGATTCTTGTCAAAATGACTAAAATTGTGTAAAAGTTCATTGACCGCTGTCGGCCATATTGGAGGAGGTACATAGGTACCATATCTTAGAATCGTGTACATTTTCACTTTACATCTGAGAAGTTTTTCAGCTTTTACCACAAAGTGCACATTCTTTACTTATATTGACCTTACCAGCTGTACTATTTTTCTTCCTTCCTTATAGATTTTAAATAGGGCTTATGTAAAAATCATAACATTCATATACTTATGAAATAACTGATATGATGAAGCATAAGTTTCTAAAAATACGACCTACCTAATACAATTTTCAGGACTTTGCAAAGGAACAATAAATGCAAAATATCAAAATAGGCCCTAATGAAAAATTGGAGAAATGGATCTGCAATCCTAGAAATTTCGGGATAGATAGTGGCTGTGCAAAGTACGGCGAGTCGAGTAAATGAAACTCGGAAACTGGAAAACTGGCAACTCAACAAGTCTATGATGCATGAAGCCTCTCGTTGAACCATCATCAAGTTGATGGAGCGCACGTGTTAAATCGAGAAAACCACTGCGCAGTACGTCGCTAAATCTTACGACCCGCACAGATGGAAGCCTTTTCGCCGCACATTTTTGTTTTATTCGTCAGGTTCAAGCATTTACGCCTGTGGGTGCGTTGTTACTAATTATAGGTGGCTTCATGGATACACTTTCTGTACGCCATCTACTGTTGTATCTAATCTGTGCTCTGGGTGGGCGGCCGCTTATCTTCTTACGTGGTGGTATGGCCAGCCATTTCTCCCTCACCTTGGGTGCTGAGCGGGGTGGAACGGGGTATCGAATAGTAATTCACCGCTCAATCACCCCCGGGCGATTTCCCGGCCGGACCCACCCCCCTTTCCGTGGAAACCCGCAGAACCAAGTTCTCCTGGCTGAGGTCTCGCCCTCTTGGCGAAGGGTGCCATCTCCCCCCTCACCCCCCTGTTTCACCAAGGGTTTTTGGTCGACGTTCTTCCTGGCTCCCCAGAAGACGGGATTGGCGTCCCATCCCATCCTGAACTTGAAGTCCACTGAATCAGTTTCTCAAGCGCCCCGAAAAAATTTTCACTAGGAAAACCCAAAGCGTCGATCTGCGCTGTCCTTTGAAGAAGGGTCAAATTGTTCAAAGGCGGACTTTCTGGCGAAGAACGAGTCACCTCAGTCGACCTCTACCTTGATCTTACCACCCCCGATGCAATTCAACTCTTCGGGCGGGAAGATCGCCTGTGTGTCCCGTCCGATCCCTCTAGTACTATACACTAAAACTGAACCTCTCGCAGGGCTCGAACGATCGTTGTTTCTTACACACGCATCCCCCCATGGGTCCGCGTCACGATTGCTAGATGGATTACCGCTGTAATTAATGATTCAAACGCGGTGATAGGAGCTTCACAAGCTCGAGCCCATTCCGTGCGGAATATCACATCTTCGTGGTCTTATCATCGCGTGATCGCATTGCTAATATCTGCGAAGCGAGTCATGGAGGGCCCCCCCACTACGTTTCGTCGGTGTACTTATTCGAAACGTGGAAACACCACAAGAGAACTGGGGCGAGGGCTCTCCTGCAGAAACAAAACTAATTTACATCTACACTATACAAAAGTCTCGCCCAACCGGTTACCGACTATGACGCTCGCCCCGGAGTATTCCGTGTGTCAGGTGAGCATCTATGTCCCTGTTGTTATGTTTTGCCTTTAGGCACTTTGTTTTTCTTTATGTTGTAGTGTTTATGTCTCGCCTTTGGCTACATCCTTTTGACTGCTCTGAGATATCATGCTCCCCTCCGACTGAGTGTCCAGTCTGGTGTTTGATTGAAATAAGGTCATTTCAACGGGGGTTAATGCATATATTTCACTCAACATTGGTGTAAAGGAAATCAGCTCAGTGTAATTAATTTATTCAAAAACACATTATGTTTTATAATCAATATAAACTAGGAGGCCTGATTTCCCTTTTCCCCATGTTGCTTCCCGCTTCCAGGCCCGCCTACAGCATGATCATGGTGTGCGTCCGTTGGGCTACTAGCCAAAACGGATTGGGGGAAGAGTTAATGGTCGACCTGGGTGGTGCCTGGGGTCACTGTCCGAGACCATTTTCTCTTTGAGGGGTGCTAAATGGTATTTTGGGCATTCCACTTCTCATAAGGGAAATGCATATATTTCATTCAAACATTGGAAGGTAATCAGGCCTCAGTTATATGATTTATAAAACATCATGTGTTTTTGACTAATCCTTTACTACCTTCAGCTTTATGGCCAGTACAATATCATAAGAAGACACAATGCCTAACTTTCCAGCTTGCCTTGCTTCTTGTGTGGAAGTTAGGCAATTAAATGTCCTCCTTATGCATCTGCACCGTATGAAAGCGCTGTGTAATCTATAAAGTTTTGTAAGGTTGGTATACGTATGAGGTGTGCTGACTATGACCAACATTGATCCAAGGGAGCGGGGAATTCATTTAAAGGTGCAAACAAGAGATTTCAACATATCATTGTGTCCCTAAAAATTGAAAGTACTTATTTTTGCACTGGTGTAAAACTTTCTATCAAAAATATCCCCATCTGAAAGGATTAAGCTGAGAAAATGTTTTCTTTGGAACAAACATGGTGAAATTTCAAATTTGTATAGGAGCAAATATGAAATTCGCTTATGTTTTATATGAAATATAGCCAAATCAAAATCGCCTGTTTTCTCTTTTAAGACATTTCTGTGAGCCAAATAAAAGGTAATAAATTCTTTGAGTGTCTAATCTATAGCAAATTTCTTATTATGACACAATATCCTGGGTGCCTCCAAAATGTCTTGTTGCACCTTTTAACAGGCAATGTGGTCCGAACAATAGACCGAGATGCCAGCTTGTGTTGTTTGTGCAAGATGACAGAGTTTTCTGATACTTAATTCATCTAGGCTTTGACCACCATGTATACAGACCATGTGACATGTTCTAAGTGCTGCCCTCAGACCATTGCCGGCAATAGTGAAATTGATATGTTTTGCTGTAGTGATACCATTATAAAAATATAAATAAGAAATTTGTCTTTTCAAGGTTTTATAACTTAGCAATTGTAATTGCTAGAGACATGGGTTTTCAACATAATTACACTTGGTTCATCACAAATAGGCAAGACTTGCATGTTTAACCTCGGGAATTGATATATAATAATGTAGGCACGAACTGCAAGCACACTACCGCAGGCGCCGCAGTGTACTATGTCATGTGGTGTGCACACTTGTGGCAAGAGGCGTGCATGTAAAACGGAATTACTCTCACGGTCTGATAAACAAAAGCCAAAAATATTTAGCCTATTGGTGCCAAACAAAGTATAGCTAGGTTGTATCTGACAAGTCAAATTAAAAGCCTATTGCCAAGTTGTTTGTATTTCTGCCTCTTTTCCTCTTGATCTCTCTTCCCCCCAGCCCATCGCGCATTTCGAACAGGTTACCACACAGACCCCGTACTGCACGACTTTCTTGCCGATTTCTACTTCAAGAACACAGAATTTGGTAGTGCAGTCAATGTTATGCCATTCAATAGCAACTTTATTCAGCCATTTGCCGTAACAAGCAGGACATGGATCCTTTGATGTCCTGAGAATTATAGATGATACAAGTTTGGTTTACTCCTTACCCCTCTTATACTGAACAAATAAAATGTGAGTTATGTAGTACTCAAGTTTTGTTTGTTGTTTTTAAACACCATTTGACAGGAAAGCCATCAAGTTCTATAGTCTTGACATCTGTGTTTGCCCAAACCGGTTGGACAGCTGGGCTGGTGTGGCATTAGCTCGCGGGGGCAGATTAGACCTGAAACTCAACTCGGTGAGGATATAGTGTTTATTTTTATAGGTGAAGTTGTATGATATTTCATCAAAATGATTTGGCTAAAAAGTGCAGTAGTTGTTTTGTTGTCAAGTGAAGCTATGAAACAAATTGTTTATCATTGATTAAATTGTTCAAAATTATCATTCAATCAGAATTGTTGAGTATTTATGAGTGTGAATTAAAGCATGTTTTTCTGTATCTTGTGCACAGTGCGACTCCAAGACTGAAACTCCAATCTACAAGCACTCCGTGTCGGCTCTCATCTGCTTCAAGAGAGCTTGGACTGATAGACAGCCAGCTAATTGTCCATAGGATGCGTTTATGGCTTTCACTGGCATACAATTACACCATGCCCCAGATCAACTCAAGCAATAAGTACCCCTGGTCGTTAGATTTTTTTACGGCATTTATCCATTAGCTATGGCCAGTTCCACTGTAGCACAAAGCCTTGGCATGAACACATTTCCTGGACCTGTGTTAGGCAATTCCTGGGCCTTGCACACCAAGGATTTTAGTGGTAAAGATTGGCCTGTTGTGACACCAGCCAGCACACTTGGGGCAGACCCAGGACAATATTTAGGTTACAGTTTCATTGAAAAACCAGCCTAGAGGCTAGACATTATTGGCTAGAAATAAAGGGCAGGTTCTGGCCAGAAAGAACTTGCCTATGTCTCCTACTGTTAGGCAATAGTTCAGCTTCACAGCACTAAAACAATGAAACCACCATCTGAAGCGAATCTGGGCCAGAAGTAGCCCAAAGTCCAGGGAAAGTCTTAACTGGCTTAGATTATGGATTTGGGCCAAATCTGGGTATTCATGTAAAATTCTTGAAGGTATGCAGTGAAGGCTGTTGTTTCAGATTGTAAATGCATATGGTGTATGAATACCAGAAAATGTATTTTGAGCATTTTAATTGAGAGTAACTATACAATGCGAAGACATTAGCCAATTTAATAACAATAATGGCCTTAACATAAAATCCAAGGCTACTTACTGACATTAAATGCTGCCACGAGAGATTGCATATATGAGGTGTCCCTAAAAAAATGTAAAAAAGGAAGGGAGTACTGATTTTTGCCCTGATGTAAAGCTTTCCATCAAAAATATCCCCATATGAAGGATTAAGCTAAGCTGAGAACAATGTTCTTTGGTACACAAAAATTTTTGAAATTTCTACATTGTGTATTAGGAGCAACTACGAAATTCAGCGTTATGTTTTATATTGAATATAATGTGTGCAAATCGAAATCACTGTTTTCTCTCTTTTGAGACATTATGGAGTCCAAAATACAAGCATGAAATCTATTGAGTGTCTAATCTATATGAAATTACTATTATGACAAAATATTTGGGTGCCTCAAAATCTCTCGTTGCACCTTTAAACATCTTCAGTAGAATTAAATGGAAGTGCAGCGATTAAGCCACTTACAAGTTTTCTCTGTTTCAACATAGCGTGTGCACCTACGCCTGTCGGACGACACCGTGGAGTTACTGCGGAGCAAGCGCAAGGAGATGTTGGACCTGGCTGGCCATTGCTTCCTCAAGGCCAGTGAGTGTGAGGGGGATGGCGATGGAGAAGAATGGCTAGTGCAGTATATGCTGGGGAAAGTTTCCGAGAAACAGCTGACTGAGCCAGGAGTCTATCTGGGTCATTACTTAGAGGTTGGTATATTTGTACTTGCAAGGGCTTCAGAGTAACCTTGATGAAATACTCCACTTAAAGTTATTTTTTATCCCCCTGGCTTGGAAAGCAGTAGGGGGATTTTGCGATAGCGTGCAAGTCTCTGTGTGTGTTCCAGTTTGGTTAGGTTTTATTTTTCATATCTTTTTCGAAAAGTCTGATTTAAACCAGACTTGGGGTTAAGGTGCATTAGGGGTTCCTTCATATGTGGATGATGTCAAAGGTCATAGGCCAAGGTCAAAGGTCATCTGAGGTCATGTTGTATGTATGTGTGTGCGTGCGTGCATGCATGCATGCGTGTGCATGCATGCATGCGTGTGTGTGTGTGTTCCAGTTAGGTTAGGTTATTTTATGCATCATATAAATATAAGTATGAGTTTCTTTTCTTTCAAATGAGCCCTTTTTGAGCAACTAAAACAAAGTAAATCTGACAATAATCATAGAGACAAGTTCTATCTTCATTTTTTTTCAGGCTGCCAATCATCTACATGAGAATGAGGCCAAGTATCCCAAGAAAATCACTTACCATAATCCACCTGATTTGTCTTTAGAGGCTTTGGAGGTAAGTAACAGATAAGACACTATAGTCCATTTCTCTACCTCTGTACAGTGAGGTCAGAACCTTGACGCAGTTTTTATACACGCTTCAAGATTTGCCGTCTTTGTGCACGCGTGTAAAAACGCTCTCACTTTAAGCCATCGCGTGCGGTTTACCGGTGCGAACATCAAATCTCGCGCCGATGTCACTGCACGGATAGGAAATGGGGTATGGGAAAGATCTACAAAAGTTAAATTATCGTGGAGTGAATGGCCTAAGAGGTCTATCTATTTTTCAATAAAATGTTATATCAAGGAAAAATTGTCAAAATCTAGAAGATAAAAGTAAATTGAAAATGGCTTTTTAAGATCCTATTTTTCCTTGTTGATTGTTTTGACTGCAATTTTAAATCAGATAATTCCATTTTACCTAAAACAAATTTAGCCCTGTCTCTTAATTACAATAAAATTTTGTATTCCTCCCATGGACATGTGTCCAGTAAAAACAAAAGGGATGCCTGTTGTCACCATAACTAAAATTTAAAATCGTGGGATTTTTTACAAACAATTCCTCAGTTCGATATTGCCTATCACTCATTGGTTTTTACTCTAAGGTGGTTTGAGGGAAATAATGCTTAAAATGAAAATGTTATCAACTGAAAATGAACCGAGAGTTGAAACATTCAGATGGTTTGATTTATTTTTGCTTTAATCACCATTTAGCATGACCTTCCTCCTTTAAAGACACGATCATGATCTGTTTTTCAAAAGAGTCAAATTCTAGAACTTACAGGATGGCTCCCAATGTGAGAGGTACGTCAGTGGAATTCTTATCAGTTCTTTTTTCCAGACTGGGAAAATTGATAGAAAAGGCAGACACAAGCATTTTTTCAAGATATGAAAATCTGCCATCAATTACGTATAGGAATACTTGTCCTTACGGACAGTAATGACTAAAATGTCCAATTTTTTGTCCTTTTTTTAGGTTGCTTTGATCTTACCATTTTTAGTATATTTTAGAATACCTGATACGTTGTTACAAACATGCAAAAACTGATTTTTGATGATTTTTCTGATTTTCCGTATACATGGCTCGTACGGTCCTTGAAGGTCCCTTGAAAAGTCCTGGAATTTCAAAAATCCTTTTTCCAGACCTTGTGGAAAACCCTGGAAATTCACAAATGGTCTTTGAAAGTCCTTGAAAATTGCAGTCACTGTGTGAATGATTTTTATTTTAAATGAATACATGGCAAACCAAAAAGTAAGAATTTTTATCATCCATTTGCGACTTCAACGGCAATGGGAATTTAAGAATATATTTAATAACCCTTAATGCTGCTATTACAGCTGTAACGATTACTGAAGCGTGATCATAAAATGCAAAAGATCACAACCATTTTGGGTTTGTGTTTTGTCTTAGTCGGTGTATTGAGAGAAGTTAATGTTCTCTTTAAAAATGAACCTATTCAACACATGCCTACCAGTACGAATTTTTCGTATTCCGTACGCAAAATGAAGCGAAATACGGACGAAGTTTTAACCCGAAAAAATGGAAAATGTCGCTCACTAAAATAAATTTTTCCGTTAACCCCTAAAAAATGGAAAATGGTCGCCGTCACTAAAACTAAAAAAAAGATGTAAATAAAGTGAATAGATAAAACAGAAAAATAAAGTTTCTCTGAAAGAGGGCAATATCTTTTCAAAACAAATAAACAGAACATCGATTTGAAAGATTTCCATTTATAAAGTATGTTTTAATGTTTCCGAACATCGTTTTTTCCCGACTTTCGGAAGGTTTTCCCACATTAATATCTTGAGTTAACCATTTAACTGCTGTATGCCAAATGTCTTCTGAAGGTATTTTAGTCTACTATTCAACTGCAGTGGTGCAAAGGTAGTTTTAAGAACCTTTCAGTTTTAGACTTATTCTTCATGCTCTTTTATTATTAAGAATACTCCATATGGACTTAGTTCCCTACTGGACAGTTCCTTGAATGGGGGTGTCAGACGGCGGAGCTCTGTCCATTTTTTCTGGAAAAGCTGTATTTTAAAGAGCTCTATCTCATATGGCAGTTTCATATGTACATAGGTAAGCTCAGTTTTCAAGTTATTACATTTAAAGTTAAGACCTTTTAAGGTCATTTTTAAATGTATTACTGTCTGCTAAAACAAAATATTTTTCCGGCTTATGGACTGTGTTCATACTGGAACCTTTCTTTAAAGGGGGAAAACTATCAGATGGCGGAACTCATTCCTTTTTTTTCAGGAAACGGTAAATTCAAAGAGCTCTCACGATGCAGTTTGTATATAGATGGCTCATTTTCAAGTTATGATTCCTCTAAAATTTTGATCTTTCTTATTTTTCATACAATTCTCCCATATGGACTTAGTTCGCACTGACAGTTCCTTAAATGGGGCTGTCCAACGGCGGAGCTCTGTCCATTTTTTTTTCTAGAAAAGCGGTATTTTAAAGAGCTCTATCTCCCGATGCATTTTCATATGTTCCGTAGGTGGCTCGGTTTTCAAGTTATGAGCCATTAAAGTTGACTTTAAGTTCATATTAATGTACTACAAAGCTGAACAAATTTTCCTTATGGACCCTGTGTTTCATATGACAGTTCCTAAAAGGGCAACTACAGAATCAGAATGGTGGCTCCCGTCATATTTTTTCAGGAATGCGGTAATTTAAAGAGCTCTCTCGTGATCAGTTGTATATATATTGGCTCAGTTTTCAAGCTATGAGCCCTTTAAAATTTTGACCTTTCTATTTCTTATAATTCTCCATATGGACTTGTTTCCTACCGACAGTTTCTTAAAAGGGGCTGTCAGACGGTGGTGTTACCACAGACTATAAACAATCTACAAGAGGTTAATGAGTACAATGTTAGTTCAATGACGCAACCATTTTCTGTATGTTTTTTGTGTGAAAACGTCAGTCCATATTTTGCATCATTTGCGTTTGGAATACAGAAAATCCGTACAACATTAATACAACGCTTAGGTCCTTGAAATTATCTCATTTAGATCCTTGAAAGTCTTGAAAAGTCCTTGAATTTTTGAAGGAGCTGGGTGTACGACCCCTGATATATCAAAATCACTGATAGTGCCAAGCCTCAAAAATAAGCCAGCCGGCAACCAGGGTCATTTTTGTTAAAAAGTTGCTCCTGGATCCCTGGGAATAGGCAGGAACCAGGGCAATTTCAAAAAATCAAAATACAATCGTCTACGATAATTGATTTTACTCCAATGTCCTGTTTATTTAACCTTACCTTGAATACAGTAACAAGTAACACTATACATTGGATTACACATTTTACTTCGTAAGTTTACTACCATTTTCACATCTCAGGCTTGAGTTGGACCGTCCAGGGACCTCCTTATATTTTTGAACAGGGGTGCAGTTCTGTTAAGGGTTAAAAATCCAGTATTTTTGGTGCTTACAGCCTCCTATCACTATATCCTGCGGACCTATTATTGTTCACTGGCAGTCACTAAAGCACCACTTGAGCGGAGGCCATTGAGCTGAATATAAACCAAGAGGGGAAAACGATCGTGTTATTGAATAGGCCGCAGCGTAACCGATTTCTCTCAACACCTCGCGAGCCATCCTTGATGTTGCGCAACCAGCCGCGCCTCGTCGCTGTTACTGCACAAGTACACGCACCTACAAAACACTATGCGTCACGCGTTAGGTTATCAGTGTGGCATTTTCCCAGTCTTTCCATTGTCTGATCGGACGATTTTTCTGCACTTAATTATGCGAAACAATCGATGGAAGAAAACCATGCATCTTAAAAAGATTCCTGCATCTCTAATGCACAAAGTCTCCCGATGACCCTTGTAAAATTTTGCTTAGGAAAGAGATATTGAGTCCGAGTGATAGCATGGGCATCAGTTGTTATTGTGGTTTTTCACTCGCTTAGTGTGACAAACGTAAAATACGGCGTGTCTCATAAATATGAATAACGACTTTCCAAATACGACGAGACGTAAACCAAATATGGGGTGCCCAAAATATGTTAATGAAGTGCGTATGTCATTATAATACTTTTGGGCACCTTGATCCTTGATTGGTTACGCCAATTGTGGAGAATCCGCTTGTCTGTCTTTATAAGTCATTGGCGGAGGCCTGAATGTTTCTATGAACCAGAAACCCTATCTACTCAGTATAGGTGCAGTTAGTATTACAGGCAAGTGAGGTTGTACAGTGTACAGGCATGGTACCATGGTCAGTGACCATTGGTCACTGAATGGATTGTTTGAAGACCTATTATAATGTTATATGTAAACACAATGCAATAAGATTGTCTATGACAATGATATGACACTTGAAAATGTCCAAATCATTAATGGTGGTTGTGTTTTAGGCGTTTTCAAAAGTGCTTTCGTTTAGAAGTTATAAGCAGTTGAAATGTCCAGAGTTCCCTTCTTTTGTACATAATGGATGTTAAAAAAAACTTATCCATTGTCCTTATTACATGTTCAACATGGTCAATACAGATATATGTTACAAAATATAGCACTGATTAACTTACGAAATTGAAATATTTTCAAAGTATTTTTATACACACTATTTAGCATAAGAAAGAAAAAGTTTATTAACTAGTTAAATGTTATACTATGTGCAGTCCAAAACTGTTAATTGATTTACACATGCCGCCACCACCTGTCCCATGCTACAAGATTGTGACGTCATTTTGTCAACATTAGATCTGTGATTGGTCGTCCGATGTAATTAAGACTCTTGTCGACCAATTAGAGACGTGTATGAAACTTTACGCTGAATATCTTTCATGCTGGATATCAATATCTTCCACAACGTGTACGGATAGCGAGGAGCAAGCTTGACTGGAAATCAAAATGGTAGCTGACTAAGCTGAGGTTTGTTTACGGTCAATTTGACGCGACTGTGCTGTGTTCTCAGTGACAAAATACAATGATTTTTTTTTTTTTTTTTTAAAAATGTGCCCCCCAAAAAATGCACCACTGGAATACTCAAAGACAAGGTTGTTACCATTATCAATCGCAACAATAAAAGATCACAGACAATTTTTATAAGTTTTCCCGTTGAATTATTCAGCTCACAGGCGCCATTTTTTACAATGTTTGAAAAACATTTGCGGCCTGGTACTATTTTTTTTGCCGTTCCCAGGCGCATTTGCATGGGGAGGCTGTACTGGCGCAAATTTGCGCCCTTGCTCCTGTTATTTTGAGGAGTGGATTGGATAGTGCCTTTAAGTTGGTATACAACATTCATGACAAAGTCTAATCAAGCATCTGTTATGTTCAGGCAGCATTAACAAATTTTAAATATATAGCTACACTTGCTTTAATTTACAGTCATCCTTGTGTGCTCATTCTGGCAGATTTGTGATATTGTTGGGAATACTTTCCGTGCAGATGTACTTACGTCTGAACGCCTCAATTCTGAAGCTGCTGGAGAGAAAAAGCAAAGGACGGCTCGTTGAATATGGCTACTGCAATGAATTGTGCTGAAAGCTTCAGAAACACCACCTTTGTCAGAGCGAGGAGAAGAAGAATACTGATCATAGTGACATGTAAGGGGCGTTTATTTTAATAACGATCACTATATAAAGCTTGTGATTTTGTTTTGATAAGAAAGTAAATAATATTTAAGTTGTATATTTTTGAAGGTATTGGATGTAGCCATAAATTATTTTTGGAAGTTGCTTAATTTTCCATGTTTCCCACTTGCACCCACACCCATGCATTAACACATAACTGGAGTCTTTTTCAGTCACAGCCAGAGGTGTTTTTTTTAAGTTACCAAGAATGAATTGTGGTCTCGTTTTTAATGGATTTTTGGCATATTTAGATGGAGGGGGAAGATATTAGGGTGTCAACCACCCCGGAATTAACCAGTTGTTAGCAGTCCCCATTTATGTGGAAAAAAGTTTGATTTTCGATATTTAGAAGCTCACACCTACATACACTTCGCTGTTAAAATTCCTTGTTCCAAACTAGTTAGCCATCAGAGATTTGTTACATCATCTGCCCGCATCTGGAGAAACGGGCCTGTTTCAAAAAGGATGTTACGGCTATCTCAGCGCCAACCGATCGGCGCTACTGTATTTCGATTACTACTGTGCCTTTTAACATAAATTTAAAAAGGGAAAGAAAAAATACACACTACACCTACCCCTGATATCCATGCCATATACCTGTATACAAGCATACATGGCCATTTGTTAAGCCATTTCATAAACTATCAGGTTGTGTTCTTAGGTTTTATTGCATATTAGAGCTTGTTTCTATAATGAGCAAATCTCTGGTCCTTTCTTTTTATTGTGGGCCACCAGCTATAGCTGGAGGACCACTTAGCAATCCGTTGTGCGTGTGTATGTGTGGAAGTATATGTGGATGCATGTGTGGATGTGTGTGTGTGTGTGTGTGTGTGTGTGTGTGTGTCACTAAAATGTTAAGTTTTTTTAAAAATTGACCTCAATTGAAAAGTTGAAGTTCAATTGGAACCAAACTTGTGTCATAGGTGCACCATGGGATCCCTCATATGTTGATGAGGTCAAAGGTCATGTGCCAAGGTCAAAGGTCATGGAGCGGCCCACAGCTTATATTCTTTGAATATAGCGAGCACGAAAGCCGAGAACCGCGAAATTCTAGTTTAATATAGAAAACTGGTAAGATGGGTAAATATGCTGTGACTTTATAATCTTTTTGAATCTTTACAAATATGATGACTTGACTTACTGTTTCAAAATAGTGGCTTACTATGCATTTAATCACATAAATCATATTTAAACATTTGATAATTTGATAAATTGTTTAAAATAAAATAAAGTCTTTCCATCCTAATTTTAGGAGTTCCAGTGAGGTAGAGTCAGATGGGAAATCATCCTCGGGTCGGCGGTCACGATTGAGCTCTTCGGGCAACCCAATGAGTCCGGCATATATGATGACACCTCAAGACCATGATTATTTGGGCAAAAAAGCTAAAAAAAGGAATGTCAGCCATGAAACAGTCAGTACAGGTAATATACTGTAATCTATGATATTACTTCCTTGATTCACAATTTAGTTTGGCATATGATCTTTCTCTTATTCACAGAATGATTTGGTGTTCTTGTGAGGGAATCATATGCAAAATTAGACGATAGTAGCACATGCATGTATTTGTCAGTCTGTGAATATTCATGCAAGTCATGTAATGGACTTCACCAAGAATAAGTCATTATAAAATCATTTTCACAAAGAACATTTTTGATTGATATGAACAGGAAAGAACCTGTTGTAAAGTTACAAAAAACCCCTTGGGCACTCATTTGATTGTTTAATCATTAGTTAACCAATTAGAGACATGGTAGAAAAGGCTTAAAGGTAAAAATGGGTATATAGAAGGTCTTTTTTGATTGGTTACTTGAAGTATATATATTATATAATGTAATGACCAATCAGAGGTTAAAAGTGTTGTGAAATCCACCCATGGTGTGACATAAATGTACACATAAGGTCATGTTTTTTAAGTTGGGCACCAATTGTGTTGCATGTGCATTTTTAAGCAAATTACATGGTTTTACAGGTTTGATACTATAACTTCAAAAGTTTACATTTTAACCCAATATAAGTATATATATTCTGAAAGCATATATTCTAAAGATTGCAGAAACAATACAATTGGTATCATTATATAGGGTTACTCATATATATACGGGTGCAACATGCCAAATTAGGGAAAATATGCAAATTAGGTTATCAGTGTCACCCATAAATAAACAGTGATAATGCAATGTTTTGACACGTTTAATATAATTAACTTAATTACCCACCCAGCCATATATAACTTTTATCGGACAACTACTTCTACTTTGTAGTTATAGGGTGGTCAAAATTATGTTGATAATTTATATGAAAATTAGAGTCAAATTAGCAATTCTTTGATTTTGAACATGTTTAAGTAAATATTGCATGAAATCATATGGATTAAGTTGTATGCAAGAGCCAGTTACCAACAAATGTATATATTTTATATAATACAAGAAATTTCACTTACATGGTGTCCAAAACAACACATAACATTAAGAATTGCACCTACGAACTAATCACAAATTATATTTACCTTTGCTTTTGAGAATTGTAGTGTCTTTAACAATGTTGCAAAAACATTAGTTACTAATAAGCAATTATTATCATACAATGTGTCTGTATGTACAGGGTGATCCAATATAGTGTAAACTTTTATGCTTTATCAATGCATTGCATACACATTTTATGTAATATTATCATGTAGGTCTGTAATACTCTATCCATATTGTAAGTTTATATGATCATTGATCACAGCCCATAATTTATAGTTTGATACTAAAATAATTTCAAAGTATCTTGTTCTGTTACACCAGCAATGATACAGGGTGCATCATATAGTAACATATAAGGTGCTCCAAATAACATTGTGTTGTATGTGTTTCAACTTACTTTCATGAAATTAAAGCTGCTAAGTAACTAACTTTGACATTATTATTAATTATTATTAATTTAAAATGACATGTATATTGAAAAACATAATGTAGGCCCACATTTTTTGCATATAAGTTTACAAAGTAATGACCAATTTGTGCCGAACACACAATACATTAGTTATAAATGGATAATTAGTCATTTTTAATTATCTAATTAAGAGATAGTGAACCAATGAATGCTTAAACTTATTTTGCTAGACTGAGATCAAGTACAGAAACAACAAGAAACCCATGTAAAGTATGAATATTGAGACAGTGTACTGAATTGCCATTGTATAGCATTGTGCTTCTCCGCCACATGCTCCTCCGCCACATGCTCCTCCGCCACATGATCCACCCCTGAATAATTGGGCTTAATGAGTTACAGTAATTAGCACAAATTAAAATCACTACTTTTTGTTTCAGGAATTGAAAGGCCAATGTCCAAGGAAAAGAATGATACCAAACAAGCTCAGTCTAATATAAAATGAAACAAGCTGCATGCATGTAAACACGTTTTAAAGAGTAAGAGTGCAACAAATCCACCTTTTTTAGATGCCCAACTTAAAAAACATGACCATAAGGGAATGTAACTCGGCATAAGCTAAACTGTTTTTTTGCAATTACTGGGCTTGTGGAGCGCATATCCGCTAACCAATCAAACCTGATCTGACCCAGACCAAGCTACACCCACCAAGTTTTGTGACCGTACAACCCCCCGGCCTCCGAGGAAAAAGGGTGGACATTTTTTTTTTTTTTTTTTTTCTCGTGGGAGGGTTTCAACTTGCAAGATGAATATCTCCACAATGGAAAATGTTGTGACCCCTAGGGTGGTGTCAAATGAAATAGGGAAGTAAAACTAGTTAAGAAATTGGAGTTTATCTGGTTGCACAACTTTTTTGGGGACACCCTGGACTCGCACAGTTGCACTCTGGTGTGCTGCTTTTTGTCTTAAAATTAAGCACGAAAGCAGGCGAGACTTGTGGTTCGAGAACCGCCTTTTTTGCATATAAGTTTACAAAGTAATGACCAATTTGTGCCGAACACACAATACATTAGTTATAAATGGATAATTAGTCATTTTTAATTATCTAATTAAGAGATAGTGAACCAATGAATGCTTAAACTTATTTTGCTAGACTGAGATCAAGTACAGAAACAACAAGAAACCCATGTAAAGTATGAATATTGAGACAGTGTACTGAATTGCCATTGTATAGCATTGTGCTTCTCCGCCACATGCTCCTCCGCCACATGCTCCTCCGCCACATGATCCACCCCTGAATAATTGGGCTTAATGAGTTACAGTAATTAGCACAAATTAAAATCACTACTTTTTGTTTCAGGAATTGAAAGGCCAATGTCCAAGGAAAAGAATGATACCAAACAAGCTCAGTCTAATATAAAATGAAACAAGCTGCATGCATGTAAACACGTTTTAAAGAGTAAGAGTGCAACAAATCCACCTTTTTTAGATGCCCAACTTAAAAAACATGACCATAAGGGAATGTAACTCGGCATAAGCTAAACTGTTTTTTTGCAATTACTGGGCTTGTGGAGCGCATATCCGCTAACCAATCAAACCTGATCTGACCCAGACCAAGCTACACCCACCAAGTTTTGTGACCGTACAACCCCCCGGCCTCCGAGGAAAAAGGGTGGACATTTTTTTTTTTTTTTTTTTTCTCGTGGGAGGGTTTCAACTTGCAAGATGAATATCTCCACAATGGAAAATGTTGTGACCCCTAGGGTGGTGTCAAATGAAATAGGGAAGTAAAACTAGTTAAGAAATTGGAGTTTATCTGGTTGCACAACTTTTTTGGGGACACCCTGGACTCGCACAGTTGCACTCTGGTGTGCTGCTTTTTGTCTTAAAATTAAGCACGAAAGCAGGCGAGACTTGTGGTTCGAGAACCGCCTTGTTTGCATATAAGTTTACAAAGTAATGACCAATTTGTGCCGAACACACAATACATTAGTTATAAATGGATAATTAGTCATTTTTAATTATCTAATTAAGAGATAGTGAACCAATGAATGCTTAAACTTATTTTGCTAGACTGAGATCAAGTACAGAAACAACAAGAAACCCATGTAAAGTATGAATATTGAGACAGTGTACTGAATTGCCATTGTATAGCATTGTGCTTCTCCGCCACATGCTCCTCCGCCACATGCTCATCCGCCACGTGATCCACCCCTGACTAATTTGGCTTAATGAGTTACAGTAATTAGCACAAATTAAAATCACTACTTTTTGTGTCAGGAATTGAAAGGCCAATGTCCAAGGAAAAGAATGATACCAAACAAGCTCAGTCTAATATAAAATGAAACAAGCTGCATGCATGTAAACACGTTTTAAAGAGTAAGAATGCAACAAATCCACCTTTTTTAGATGCCCAACTTAAAAAACATGACCATAAGGGAATGTAACTCGGCATAAGCTAAACTGTTTTTTTGCAATTACTGGGCTTGTTGAGCACATATCCGCTAACCAATCAAACCTGATCTGACCCAGACCAAGCTACACCCACCAAGTTTTGTGACCGTACAACCCCCCGGCCTCCGAGGAAAAAGGGTGGACAGACACACAGACATACACACAGACAGATACATGTGGCCTATTATAATATAAATAGTTTACCCACAGGAAATAAAACCGTGTTGACAATAATGTTGATTTAAGTAATGACAGTTTTTGAGAAACTGAATTTCTAACAGATGCATTATTATCGCGACCAAAACCACGACAGGTATAACAAAGTGTCAGCCACATGTGACATGGTTAATTCAGTCTCAAGTTTCACTGTGCAATTGTTGGAATAATGATGGTATCCACCCAGGTTGTCGCAATGCTCCCCAAAGAGCTGTCTTTCCGACAGCATAGCATGTGAGGAACATTCAAATGAGCGCTACAGGCAAACTAAACAAGATAGAATGCTCGAATTTCTTGAGCAGGTCAAGTTTGTTATCATCTTTGTAGCTGCAAACTCAAAAAAAAAGGCGAATGAAAAATGTTAGCGAAAAATTGTGAAAAGCGCCCTCACAATAAATTTTGACCTAAAACGTCAATTTTTAAGAAAATGCAATGTCCAATTTTCAAGGAACTTTTCAAAATCAGGTATCTTGAGCTCATTTACATATATTTAAACACTGAAAGCCTTGCCAAATGCCTGAAAAAAAGAGTAATTAGAGGGGTTTGCTGCTCAATTCACACTCCACTGCAGATTAACGACCCATATGACACAAGAGGGTGCTACACACATTTTTCCCAACCCGAGGCAAAACATTGTCATTTTACGTTGAGCGGTATAATAGAAATACAAAGAACCCCAGCCCTAATGAAAAGCAAAAATGACCCATTTATAGCCTACCCCTATTTATAAATATATACTCTCTGTCCACTCGAAGTATGAAGTAGCGAACCGGTGCGTTACATTGAACCGATTTCAGCACGCGCGTAGGTAAAGCGCAAGCGCAACTGGCAATACTTGATCGGGATACTCTCCAACGCCCCTGGTGGATCCAACCGGAGAGGATACGGTCTGCGCATGTGCATGGCTTAGTCTTGTGGTTTTATTTTTCCCCTGTAGAATGGATGTGATGGCGTTTTTGAATAATTCAGGATCTGTTTTATATTGGTGAGGTGCTCTGGTAGATTGTTCCAATTCCCTATTGTTTTGGGGAACAAAGGATATTAATAACAGTCTTTTATTTCTGATGATTGAATCGGAATTTAGGATGCGAATGCCGGATTGTCGCCGAGCTTGGCTGCGAAGGTTTCCTATGGCTGATAGGTGCCTAGTCGGCTTGTGTGACAAAGGCAAAGTCGACGTATGAGCCTTCTTGATTGCAAATGATTCCATTTTTTGAGTCATTAGAATGGTTAGTGGCCTACCTGGTTTTATTGTGGTATAATCACTAATAATGAAACGTGCAGCCTTCTTTGTACACGGCTTCCAGTTTGTTTATGGTCTTAATAGTGTAAGATCCCAGACTGGCGAGGCGGTATTCCATTATGGTCCTAACATGATTTGTAAGATACTGCCTTTGTGTTCCTGGTTACATGAATATAGGATTACGCTTTATGAAGCCTACTGAACGGTGGCTTTTGCACTTAATCTCCTGTATGTGTTGGTTCCGTTTAATTTATTTGATATAGTGACCCCCAAGTATGCATGGCTATCAGTTTCCTGCTAACACTTCTCCACCCAGTGTGTAATCAAATTTCTTTGGGGATCTGGCATCAAGTTTAATCTCATGTTAAAACTTTCCGGTGTGTTAAACTCATGAGCCACTTTGAACCCCACATCTCCAGTGTGTTCAAGTCCTCTTGCAAAATGTGTGTATCAAAATCATTTGCGATTTCCCGGTAGATGACGCAGTCATCAGCGAATAGTCTCAATATGACGATGTTTTCTGCGATGTTTATTAAGTACAGCCAGGGAACAAGCAGCGGACCAAGTACCGTCCTGAGGGACGCCGAAACAACCATTTGACCAGGCCGATATTTCTTGCCCCCCCCCGACGACAACCCTCTGGGTACGGCACTTTAGGAAGCTTACTGATCCAGGCATGTGTTTATTTGAATGCCATAAAGAATGTAATTGGTAAAGCAAACTGTTGATGGGCGGAAAACATCAAAAGCTTGGAGAAATCCATAATAATATGTCAATCTGGCGACTTATGGTAAGCGAACATGCCAGGTCTTGTATTGTAAGAAATGATTGGTTCACACGAATGCCCTTTGACGGAAACCGTGTTGCTTGTCAGTTAGAATGTTGAATTTGTTAAAGTGGTGCATTATGTTGGAATGAACAATGTGTTTCAAGGACTTTGCAGCAGACTGAAGGTGAGGGAGAAGCGGGACGGTAATTTGATGCGAGAGACCTGTCACCCTTCTTAAAAAGGGGGAAGAGTATTCGCACGTGACCATGTGTCAGGTAAGACTACGGTCCAGGAATGATGGAAAATTAAAGCGAGCGCTGGAGCCAACTCCTCGGCTGCCATCTTTAAAATTTTGGCAATGATCCCGTCAGGGACGGAGGCCTTGTTGGGATCAAGATCCTTTAGGAGTTTTTCTACCCCTTCCTTGGATATGATGTATCCGGCATAGGAGGGGTTACAGACATAGGTTTTCATTGGGTTAATTGTGAATTCATGCTGTAAAAACCGAACTGAATTGTTCGTTCAAAAATATAGGGCTTTGGTTTTGTTGTCACTTACAAGTCGTCTGCCATTTTTCTTTATGTTGGTATCCCTATTGTGTCGATTTTGAGGCTTTGATAAATGAGAAGAACTTATTGGATGAGACAGAGCACCACTGATTGGATATGTCGCATGTATGAGTTTCTGGTCTTCTTTGGACACTTTCGTCCTCTAGTTCGAGAATTTCAAAGCTGGTTGATTTTGTAATCTCTATGACGGAGTATATGACTCTTGTTGCGTTTGTGCAACCGTTTGATTTTTCTAGTATCCATGGGCTCAGAACTACGTTTAGAGATCATTTTGGACGGAATAAATTCATCCATATAGCGGACTCAATTTTAGATTGAAAACACTCATACTTGAGTTGACAGAGTATGATTTGTGGAGGTGAAAAACAAACTCTTTGGACCAATCAGCCAGATGATTTTAAGGGCTTCAGGTGTCAGCTTTTGGTACATAAACACCCTATGTGGTTTTGCCTGAGAATTTGGTTTAGTGTTCCATGACAATAACTGGTATACCATCATGGTCACTATCCCAGGGACAATACACGATCTATCAACCAGGGTATGGTTTGAGACGAAAAAGAAGATCAAGCTATTGTCGACCATAGTCGGGCCACGGACAATCTGTTCCAGGCCAAAATCACTGACAATATCAAGCATATGTCTGGACAGACCGGCAGCATAGGCCCCACCAGGATCAACACTAAGCAGATCCCAATTAACATCAGGAAGATTGAAATCCCATCTAACCAAATCTGGCCATTGGTATTATGTCTGATCTTAACCAGGGACTCACGTAAGGCATCAAGGTACTCGGCTGAATACAAACTTATGAGACCTATAGAAGGAGCCGATTTGTTCAAGTCTTTGCCACACGAATTTTAAATTAGTAATCCAGACGGATGCACATTAGTATCAGGCGGTTCTGTGTGTAGCCACAATGTTATTACGATTATGCAATCAGGAACGACACCCCCTTTAGTTTTGCCAATCTCCCTATCCATCTTGCCGATAACGAAAAAGTTTGGGGGGAAAGTCGCCTTACTATTGACAGAAGGGTCGAGATGGGTTAGGGTTCCGTCCCAATGATGATTGTCGGGGCTATAGTTATTAATACACACAGCAGCCTAAGTCAGCGACTTTAACCCTGATACAGTCAAAGTTGATGACCTACAAATTAAGGGAACTAAACCCATTTGGCTGTCTTTCCTCTGGCTATTTCATCACGAGAACATCGTATGAAGTGTTGTTTCTACCAATTTGATTGTCTGAACCAATGGGAATGGTTCTAGGGAAAACATTACTATTTTGTATACTAGAGATACCTCCTTGGGAGAGGAAGCAGAAGGGGAAGACCAAAAGGCTCCTCCATTCAGGATAAGGAAGAAACACTGTTTGATAATTCAAGTGAGACACTAGAAAATAGTGTGTTGGCATAATTAGCACTGCCACAATTATGGCAAATCCATGAAATTTGGCTGTCTTGTAAAGACTTCATAACTTGGGGGGACATGACCATTGCATTCGACGTGGTACCACGCGTTACAATTATCGCAACACGTGCCCTCTGGCCCCATTTAGCCGCTTTATCACAGATGTTACACGGAGATTTTGGTTTATATGGGCCAGGGTTGGTTGGAGATCACCCGCTTGCATGAGCATGCTCACTGCCAAGTAATGAGCCACAACTTTGCAACGGTTACTTCGGGTCAGTTCTATTCTCCAGGCAGACGGAGGACGCTCTGCTGTTCGTCCTGGGGGAAGCAGGGCCTAGGCCGCCAATGAGGGACGGCGGTAGACCAGGGAACGGCCTCTGTAGAATGTCACTGAGACTATAGGATGGTACATAGGTAGCTGAAAATGGGGTGGCGCACTTACTTCAGGGAGGGGGAAGAAACAGGGGTTGCGGAGGTAAAAATAATAATGATGGTCCATGTAGGAACTGAGGATTTTGATTTGAGAGTCACAGTCACCTGTGGAGTTCATGTTTTTTGACAGAGACAGAAGCAATTTGTATCCATTGAGACTCAGAAGAACGACACTTATAATGAGTTGAAAATTCAGTAACAAACCACCAGTTTATGCCCTAAGAATAAAGTATAGACCATACATACAGAATGCCAGGTGGCCATATGGTAAAGGGGGAACCCTATACAAATGCCCGTAGTACTACAACTCAGCCCTCGTTGACTCCCATGGCAAGAGGCTGACTACTCCATGATGAAGATGATGGGTTGCCTGCCTGTACACATTGTACAAAATGGCTGACCGGACCAGTGCAGGTGGTATGATTTTTTTTTTGCAAACAGTTGGTCACGGAAAAAAAAAACGCTCGTTAAACAAGGAAAAGGTGATCTTAATGTTCAAGAATGATCCTGGATGTTTAAGTCACAAATACTCGGGAAATACTGATGATATTCTATTCAAGATGTTAAGAATCACGTAAAATCTCTATCACGATGTGGAGAATCTGAGAAAGACGTCCATCCACACCGAGCATGCGCAGACTGTTCTGAAAGGCGCATAGGGGTACGCGCGCGTCGCCACTTCATACTTCAGCGAGACAAAGTATAGATTGTTTTACCCACAGGAAATAAAACCGTGTTGACAATATGGTGATTTGAGTAATGACAGTTGGAGAAACTGAATTTCAAGCAGAGCATTATTATTGCGACCAAAACACGCCAAGTATAACAAAGTGTCAGCCACATGTGACATGGTTAATTCAGTCTCAAGTTTTCCGGTGCGCAATTGTTGGAATAATGATGGTATCCACCCAGGTTGTCGCAATGCTCCCCAAAGATGTTCTGTCTTTCCGACAGCATAGGCCCGGATCAAGTCAACCTTCCTCTTCCAGGAGGTCAAGGGTCGTTGTCCAGCCAGACATTGGCTGTCATTCAGGCCGGGGTGCTCCAGGCCTGGGTCCTGTCATGGGTGGAAATGCAACCCATGGCAAAAGGAGTGCTCCTACACCTAGGGAATTATGTGTCGTATGTCCATATGCCAATTTATGATTTTTCCATGTTTAAGATCAACAAATCACTGCTTACCCTTTAAATAGGTAAATGTTTAAATAAGGCCACTTTGTAGTGTTCATCCTACGTATACTCAATGTAAAAAAAATATAAACTAAAGCTAAAGGTGTCTTATTTCATCATCCAGAAACTGCTTCTGAAGGAGAGATCCTGTCAGGTGATGACCACAACAAACAGCAGTGTCAGCCCGTCAGTTAGCACAGCCCAACTCATGAAATCACTGGCTGACATGAAAAACAAGGATACAACAACACCTGTAGATACCAGCACTCGGGAAGGCTTGACAACAGCGACGGAATCCTCCCAAGTGAGAGTTCCTGTTCCAACGCTAAAGGTACCTCAGGGAAAAGTCAAGGTTGGGATGTAAGAATGGGAAAAGAAGCAAGAAAGGCTGATATCCAAAGGTGAGGTTCTTCTGGTGGTAAAGAGACTGAAAAGGAGACTAAGTTGGCATCTCAAGATCAAGGTCGTCTTGATGGTCGATCCATCTAAGAGTCATGTGGCAGTTCCTGTTGCCATCATAAAAGCACCTGTGATTGAGGAGAGTGGGTCCGATGCAAATGTCACCAGCGAAGACCAATTGGTGACAGGAGAGAGCGCGCCGAACCAGCAATCAGAGAACTGATATCGGATTCATCTGATAGTCGGATAAAGCAGAAGGAACAAAATCAAGCAAGAGTGTTGCTGAGAGTAAGGAAAGGAGCAAGAAATGTAGCACCAGAGTAAAGATAAAGCTGCCCCGATGGCAGCAAGAGGATTTGGCATTTATTGACTTGACTTTGGACAGCTCGGTGGAGATCGTCTTGTGTTACTCCTCCAAGGAGAGCTTGCAGGTCTCCATCAAGGGTTCTACTGCAAAAACTTCTTCTCCACTAACAGCTCTGTAGGAGGTGAAGCAGTTGCCGGTGATGCTGCGAAAACTGGAGGTAGTGCAGATGAAGGTCTTCACAACCAGAAGACAGTGTCAAAAAGGAACTTTTAAGTGGTAGTGGTGATGCTACGAAGGAGGCAAGCAAGGACAAGGATGAACCAGGATGTTGAGAGCAGCCAGAAGGACTGGTAAATGAAAATGCCAAAGAAGTTAAAGATTGGTGCTTAAAACAACGTGAGAGTATTTATTTGCAATACCGTTTTTATGTCATCGGCCTTAAGGAAGGAAGACCTAGGATCGCTTTGTCCATGTTGTCAGTTATATCTGTGTTGTTTGGTTGATGTTGGTGTTGTCGTTGTTTTGAAAAAAGGTAACATTTGCCTGTAATATCTACATACTTCAATGGATTTCACCCAAACTGAGTCATAGGTGCAATGTGGGATCCCGCATTGTTGATGTGGTCAAAGGTCAACATACCAAGGTCAACGGTCATGTGAGGTCAAGGTGGTTTATGGTATTACATCAAACCTTCTTTTTGTTGATGGGGTCAAAGGTCACATGTCAAGGTCAAAAGTCATAGGCCGTCATCACAAACAGCAATATTTTTTTATAAAGTGAGTAAATATCTAATAAATTTACCTCTTAACAATATGTAGCTATACTCTTAAACGTGGTGTCAAGGGCAGCCGTGTGGTTCTCAGGGGCAAAAGCCCGGTCGGGAAAAATCGGAGGGTAAATAGGTCCAAAAAAAACGGTAATTTGTTGACCATATATAAGTAATTGGAATATTTGAACCCATTGTTAAATATTACACAGCAATCGCAAGATGTTCCTATGGACGGACAGCAACAAATGGCAAGGTTTTTCAGATGGCAATCGGCTGACAAAAGAGATGCGATAAGATGGATTGTAACCAAACCTGACAAGCCTGCTGCAGAGACTGAATCAAGCACGGCGGTGAGAGGAGTGGTTTGATTGACAAGTGCCTGCTGCCTTGGAGCGGGTCTTATCGTTTCCTCAACACAATAGTCTCTCTATAGTCTGTTCACCCCCCCCCACCCCCCCCCCCTTGCTACTTCTCCCTTGAGTCTCACAGGGTTAGTGTGATTTCCACCATGATGGTACTGTGCAAGAATAGTGTTGTTCTGTAAAACGACTCTCTAGCTTACAGAAATCGTATGGTGTATCTGCAAGCGGAATAGGATTGCTTTGTAGTGTGTCTGTGGTGAAGTGTGTGGGTCTGTTACCCCGCTAAAAGGCTGAAACCAAACACATCACACCTTGCCCCCCGCACAGTTTCCACATACCTAGTGCCAACATTTCTCACTTCCCTAATGACCGCCCAACACTAGATGGAATGGTCTTGGGTAGTTCCCCACAAGTTGTCCTCATGGGCCCGAAATGGTCAACATATGAAATGCTGGTATATCTGCATATGTTGATGAATTGTCATGACACTTGGGTGCAGTGGTCCTTGGGTAGTTCAGCATTCAAGAAGATCAGGTGTCCATTCACCCGGGACAACCAGAAAATCGAGAGCCAAAAAAAGTCACTTTTGATACGCCGTAATCCATAGAACCTAACTCCACTGCTAAATTGTTAGATATCGGGACTCCTGGGGATTTTTATTTCGTAATTTCGCCAATAAGTAAAAACACAGTCCCCATGGACAATTTTCTACCTCAGAAACTCAAGTATGACTCCCAAACAGATGTAACAAAGCACATGGACAATGAGGGACACCATTTTCCCAAGAGTGGGTTTCCCCCAGAACCGGGGTTTCCCGTTTTGTATGCAGGGCCATAATTTCCAACCATGTGAATTTAGGGTTTTTTTTTTATTAGTATTTTTTTCAAAATTTTAACTCCTTTACTGTCAATTAATATGAAGAGTTTTTTATTATATATTTTAGGTTATTTTAATTTTTTACTGATGTTTGTTATACACTGGGTGCAATTAATTATTTTAAATGGTTAATGATCTTGACAGAGGTTAAGTAAACCTGTCAATCATCCAAATTTTTTTGATGTTTGCCACACTGTTTCATATATACAGTAAAAGGAGATGCCTACCCTGTTTATAGAATAGCGACCACCGTAACCGTGTTGTGAAAATTAGCATATTCCTTTTTATATGAATGACGTGTTGAAGAATAGTACGCCTGTGTTAAAGAATAGGCGACAACCGTAACCGTGTTTTGAAAATTATAAATATTCATTTATATGAATGACGTGTTGAAGAATAGTACGCCCGTGTTTGAAGAAAGGCGACCATCATAAACGTGTTTTGAAAATATAAATATCATTACGGTCATCATTCGAAACCGCACGGTAGGCGCATGGCCGTAACCTGTGGCTAGAACGATGTACCGTTTCCAGGCCACAGGTTACGGCCGGTAGGCGCATATGCCGGAACATGTGGGCAGGGAAATGGTAAATCGTTCTATGCAAATACTAAATATATGAAAGAATTGGACACCAGATATGGAAAGATCCGCGGAATATATGAATAAATGGTACACCGCTATGGAAATATGTACGCGCTGCGGAAAAGATGGTTACTGCTTTTGAGCTGGCGTTCGCTATCTTGTGTTATAATAGAATCTGACAGTGCAATGTTTACATTACATCGATCTCTAGGGTAAGCTGCACTGCAACCATGGCAACTGGTTCTCTCTGGGGTTCCCCGAAAATTGCAATCATAAAAAACCGGTTGCATTGGCCGAGGAGGTCGCTCATTGACATTGGTCAGGTATTGTTATACCTAGTGGAGCATGGATTCAGGTTAATTAATGATGAGTTTATAAATAAGAAACAATCATATTGACATGCTTTTTTTTTTTAACTTGAGAGTAAAATATTGAGCCGATCGCCGAAGTGAAAAGTCATGTATTAAATGTGAATGTACTGTGAAATTCGGGCATCCAGATGGACGCGAGGGCTGTGAGGGACTCAGAATCGTGCGTCCAAAAAAGTCGGCATGGACGGCAATGAAGAAGCCTTAACCGGGAACCCTGATAGAAAGAAGGTGCTGGAATCACGAAAGGCACCTTTAAGTGCAATATGTATTCCAGTTTTCTCAGGAAATTGATGTTCTCTTTATTATGATGATTTTTCAGTTTCCTTTGTAATATTTTTCTCTTTTATGCAAATGTGAATACCAGGCTGTATTTACAATGGTCAAAGGTCTTCAAAATTGGTAATACTTCTGTGCAGTACAGAGGGTTCCAAGGATGATTGGAACAAGCACCGTTTCAATGTGCACAAGGGTGTTTTGAAGCCATCCCACAATGAATGCAATGCCTGTGCCTAGACTGTAATGTACTTAACAACACGTCAAGTATTAGCGCTCAAAAAAGTTAAGAACCATGAACATTTCACGATCATTTAAAAAATTCCCTAAGTACTAGCACCTTGTGGGAAAAATAGGTGTGAAAGTATGGTTTTATGTGTTAGAATAGGATGTTTGTGGGATCACTTGACCTTATTGCAAGTTAATCCAAAAACTGTTGCATTGTGGGATGGACTCCAAACACCCTCTGAATTACCCAATAAAGTTGTTAAGATGATCACAATAAACACATCTACTTGTGTTGCACCAAAATCCAGCATTTGCAGTGGAGCCGTGACCTGTTGCTAGGCACTGCGTTGACATGGCAAACAGAAGATCACATGCCTGCCCCTTGATCTGTTTGGTGAACACAGCAAGACAAGATATGATTCCAAGGGACTCCCATACCGGAGGATGACCCACACTCCACAGGCATTGACAGGTGAGGTCTTGGAATAAACAGTAAAGCAAAGGGGCAGTAGGCTTGCAATAGGTGGACACACTTTGTGGACGCACACAAATTATTGTACCCAATGAACACAAATTTAATTTTGCTGATATCAGGATCGGAGCTGTTGTATGATTCCCTCAAGGTCAGTAGGTGTTTGAATTGTCAAAAACACACTTTCTTTCCAAATAGGCATACAGAATCAGTGCTATTTGCTTTTTGTTGGTTGGCCAGGAATGTAACAGTTTGTCTTTTAAAGCACATTTAAGGCCCCTTATGGAGTATTCATCCCAATTTAAAATTATATCCTAGTAACCAAATAATTTTTCAATGAGGAAAATTCTTTCCATCTTGCCCCTTCTCTTTCTCTCTCTCTCCTCCTTTCTTATTTTTTCTATCGTCTTTTCCCCCATTCTCTCTCTCGTCTCACTCTCTCCTCCATCTCCCTCTCTCTCTCCATTCTCTTTTCCTTTTCCCTCGCCTCCCTCTTTCTCTCCCCTCTTCTCTCCCCTCTTTCTCTCCTCTTTCCCTGTCTCTTTCCCCTCTCCTCTTCTCTATGCTCTCTTTCTCCCGTCTCTCCATATCGCTCTCTCTCCATTTTTCTCTCTCTTTCTCTAAACCAAACCATCTTCTTACAGTCTGCTCTTATTTGTGCATCATATGATTTAAAGGGCCATTTCATTTTTCACTCCTAAAAAAAAGTTGAGATTTCCATTTCATACGAACTGTTAGCTTCAGTAATGCACGTTTGCCTAATCTTATCTGTATATTTGCAGTTTCATTATTTTCTGTGCATAAAAATGAACAGAAATTCAGTACAATGGCCTCTGGACCCTGTGATACCAGAATTGCTCATAAAGATTGGTATCAACAGATATTTTCGGAAACAAGATTTCTCAAAGATATTAGCAAACCATTAACACTTAACTCAGACTTGGGCTCCTTCTAGCCCAGATTCGACTTCAGCGGTTCCATTGTTTAGTGCAGTCAAGTTGAACCATGCTGAAAGCTAGCGAGGACATAGCAATTTTTGACTGGAGCATGCTCTAGATTAAGTAGAATCGATGTCTCGCCTGAGGATTTTTTTCAAAACTTTGAACTGATATCAGCTGATCCGCCCACACAAGTTTGCCGATGGAGGTCAGTAATTGCCAATCTTTATCGTTAAAGTCGCTTGGGTGTAAGGCCCATGAAATGTGCATGGCGTCCCCAGTTAGGGGTTAATAAAACAAAAGGTGGCTGAATCACAAAATGACACCTTTAACTGTCACGTTATCACTCAAATAGGGCCTAGATGCTGACAAATAAGCACAGGGAGTTAATAGCATTGTGAGCTACTCTATAGTGCGATTTTTGAGAACTTATTTTAAATAGGATAAACAAAATTCTCCTTTCAGGTTGTAAGCTTTCCATGGCACGTGTAGCGTTCTGTGCTCCTGTTGTTAGAAGTGTTGGAAATCTTCAAGATCACTTTATGCTTCTTCAGTAGCCATCAAACTCGCAAGATTCCTGAACAGGGAAAGTAAGTATGCATTGACATTGTACCATGTTGGAGTTCACAGTGCGACTATCAAGTTCCAATGTGTTTGTGTGTCGTCTGTGTGTCTGTCTGTCTGCCTGCCTGTGAATCTGTGAAACATCATCCTTCTCTTTCAGTCGTCAGAAGATGTACCTTTTTATGGAATTCTGATATTTTTTTTTAAATTCAATTAATTTTTTTCTGAGATCAAATGTGAATGATAAGGTTAGAACGCATGAAAAACAATTTTAAGTACCAATTTATTTTAGAGAAAGGTCTTGTACCTTCAAATCTCTCACGAAAAATACACTCCCGGGAGCTTCACCAGATGCCACGCCAAAAATTTGGCCTTGCCGTAGGTTCAAATTTTGATTTTCATAAATGGGACATACTACTCCTGTAAGTCTCTAGTTATTCTCGGTCTGTACTTTGATTAAACTTCAAAGAGACTTGGAGGAAATGGGAGCTTGGAGATACCTCAACTTGTGGGGTTCA